>JAULAV010008417.1:0-269104 GCA_030789695.1 Scilla litardierei
CCCTTTCAATGGAGATCTCAGATGCAAATTCAATTAAATAAGAAGATATATAATATAATAGAAAGCATTTTCAGGAGTATGGGTGCCAAAATTTACTCCAGCTCAGAAGATTTCAACCATACATTTTCATCTCAAGAAAAAAAGGAGTAAGTTACCAAGATCGATGCTTTTTTGATCCCTTTTCTTCTCGTTTCTCAGCTCGCAAACCAAAGGAGGCTCCTTTGTGTCTCAGCTCGCAAGATCCTTCCTCAAATATGGAAATGCAAAGCTTGATCTGCCTCAGATCTGTTGGCTAAGCATGAAATAATATCAACGATGGAGAATTAAATATCTAGATTAAGAGAAATAGAAGGAGAAATCGAGAAGGAGAGACAAAGAAGAAGAAATCGAGAGACGAGACTCACGAGAGTGACAGCGCGCCGATGGAAAGATCTGAGGACACTACCACGCAGAATCGATCGGTCGGTCGGTCGCCGAACGTAAGAACTGGACCTCCGGTTGTCGCGGCTGTCGCGGTGTCGCCGCAGGGGCCAGTGCCCAAATAAATGGCCGGATTTTTCGGTGGAAGTTGCAACAATGCAACTGGGATTGGGAGGGATGGAGTTTTTGCACTCAGATTCTCAAATCTCAATTGCTTTTGGCCTTTTGGCTTTTGCCTTTTGAATTTTGATTCTCTCGTCTGAGTCGTCTTGGGTCTCTGCACTGTCTCTCTGCAAATGAATGATGACGATTCATTAATGTCATTAAGGCCCAAGGGTAACTCATAACTGTGCAAGGGCTGTGTAACTTGTAAGGGCAGTGACGGTCATGAATGACAGCCTGTATGGCACTATGGCTGTCCAATATTTAATTTAATAGTATAAAAGTTTGTTCCAACTTCCCGTCTTCCAAGTTACATAATGTACCAAAAAAAGACACGACATTACATGCATTTTTTCCACAGGCCCTATTTACACAGTCTGTATCTAATATTTAACATTATACACATTAACCTTTCATAGGCAACCGGCTGCAAAACGGGTCAAACCGGGTTACCGGGTCAAACCCGAACCCAACCCGTAATTTATCCGGGTTGGTCGTGTCAGACCCGTTTTCGACCCGACCCGGTTAGGGTAATACCCATACCCGGATTAGGAGGTCGGGTCGGGTCGGGTAAATTTTGCCACCCCTATCATAACGTCCATGTGTACACTACTCCAAATAGGGATGCTCGTCTCCTCTTGATTCGTCCTCGGTTGCATTGCCTTCTTCATTCTCAACGATCAAACCATGGAGAACATGATCACGACAACATTGTCACAGTCTGAATCTCTCGTCACATCGAAAGCGTAAATTTTTGGCGTGCTTGTCTTGTATCACCACATGCATGATACGCTTGAGCCTGATGCCGGGTTGATGCTCGATGCTCTTCTCTGGGTTCGTCTGAACCATCGTTGGCTGTGACTTCTAAGCCTTTGTCGTGGCATGTGTGTGGGATGTGACCCCACTCATCGCTTCCTTTCCAGCTCGTTTTGTAGTGATCTTGTCCTCCACCATTTGAGCCAGTTCCATCGCCTCACTGAGCCCACTCGGCCTCGGTATACGTAGCTCAGCTTTGATGATTGCCTTCAGCATCTTCATGAAATTTTCCTCCAACATCGCCTTAGATATCCCCATCACTCGGTCCGATAGCATATGGAACCTCTTCATGTATTCCATGTCGGTGTCCCCTTGCTTAAGCACAAGAAGCTGCATATGTAGACTTCCTTCCCAGGTGTCGTGAAATTGGTCGAGCAGGCAGTCTTTAAACTTCTTCTATGAACATACAGGCTGCCTTTGCTCCCTTTAGACTTTCCAACAGCCATCGGTTTCTCTTCATCCGTCATGTGATTCATCACGAAATATCTATCGGCATGGTAAACCCATGCATACAGATCATCCCCTTAAAAATTGGCATCTTCAACTTTTGGACACACCTCTCAGTGCTAAAGACCCATGTCTTGCTCACTCACTAGGTTGTCTGTAGTGAAACTATTGGTAGGCGTTCTGCTGTATTACAAGATCTCCCAACGGGGCTCCTCACGCCCTCTTGTCATCTCCCCAATCGTTCTCGAGCCAATTTGGAACTTCTCGTCCTCGTCGATAACCCGGAACCCTCCCATACCATCGCCATTGTTCTCAAAATGGCAGCCACCTCATGTGGTTTGTCGCCGGCCTTCTTATAATCTCCCTCCGCTGTCACATGGGTCGTCGCCCCCTTGTTGGCATCTTGCAGACCAGTCGAATTTCAGCGGGCCTCCACTGCTATCGTCA
The DNA here is from genome assembly GCA_030789695.1 of Scilla litardierei. NCBI lineage: Eukaryota > Viridiplantae > Streptophyta > Magnoliopsida > Asparagales > Asparagaceae > Scilla > Scilla litardierei. The sequence continues at coordinate 2,293 of JAULAV010008417.1, forward strand.
GGCCACTCAGTCTCTGTCGCCGTCAACAAAGTCCAGATAGCTGCCATGGTGATCGCCAATTCCCCATGACGGGTCATGATCCATGGAGGTTGTCGTCGAGCCTCGAGGGGCCTTCTGTCTAAGAACCAGGGGCTATGGGGCCCCTAGGAACTGTCGTCGGGCCCAAAGGGGCTTGCCAGGGCTTGCGGGCAGCGGGCCGCCCTGGGCTGGCCGGCCTGGGTAGGCCGTGGCTTGGGCAGCCTGCCCCAGGTTCGCCTGGGCCTTGGTAGCTCGCCAACAGGACACTGTGGCCTTGGCAGTCCGCCCCGGGTCGTCCCGCGACTCCTCTGCCCTGAGCCGCACCACCCATGGACTTAGGTGGGGGTTTCGCCTTTCATATGTAGATCTTCATTGTCTGGATGTACATCTTTTTCAAAGTTGATGACTTTTCACATTCTCGTGTTCAAAGATGGTCCATTTTGTCCTAGATATGCATCATGGTCATCGATCAAATATGATGCCGGACTGCCCTTCGGATGGATCTCATTCTCATAGAAGATGATTTTTACTGCCATTGTCTAAATGCGTTGCCTTTTTCATCGGATCTATGTTGTTGACTTCATCTTTCTTCAAATCTAGCTTTGTCGGCTCTTTCTCATGTGGAGGATGGTTCACCTTCTCCCAGATCTGCTTCATCATAAATTCAATCGACGAAAGCCGCTCCTCTGTAGATCGATTTCGAACCTCCATTGATCGATGGCGTTCTTCCATAGTTCTCTTGAGAACTTCCATCTCGCTTTCTAACTTTTCTTCCGAAGAGCCAACCTTTCTCGCTGCCATTAGGATTTATGCTTTGATTCTAATTTGATACGACCATCTAGTAATTTTAGGGATAAAAATAGGATTTTTTTCCTTGATTTTGGATAAAAGATGGGATTTTTTTAAGGGTAAAGGTAGGAATTTTATGGCTAAAGGTGGAATTTTAGGGCTAAAAGAGTGGAATTAGGGGGAAATGTGATAGGTTTATTATTGATAGAAATAGGATACAAAATAATTAGCCTCTTTCGAGTGGATGACTATCCTCATAGCATGTAATTCTAGAGAAAAGGCTTAACTCTCTTCTCAGTGGATGTAGGTTCATATTCCTAATCTATCTTCTTCTCAATTCTCTTTTCAATATTCAGCCTTTCCTCTAATAAATCCATCCCACATACATATAATACTCAGATTTCCTAAAATTATAGATCTGTCACTGGACTCCTAAGATTACAGATTTACGACCCGGTCCTTAAGATTACAGATCTGCCACTGGTTGGTCGCCGCACAAAATGTACAATCAAATCTCAAAAAGTTTTCATGGTGACAAATATATTTTAATGTTTTACAGTTATCCTTTAAAAACTTAATATGTATTTTATTTTGGTTTTTAGCATATATTCTCTTGCATTTTTATAAAATATATGTTTCTCGTGTTTTATGAATATTTATGCATATATCCTCATGTTTTCTAGTTATTTTGCGAATATAACCATCCGTTATCTTGAACTTAAACGACATTGGTCTGAGATATATAAGCGCGAAAGTGCCCTTTTCAAATGAAAGGCCATTTTCTTTCCAGTAAATGCTCAAAGAAATTTATGCTAAACCTTTTTTGACTCTGTCAGGGGCAAAATGTTACAAGAAAACGAAAAACGGTTAATCCATTCATCTTCTTCTTGGAAAGCATGCGGAACTTTAAATCTCCAGCATAGAAAACCAGAAGAGATTATTGAATTCTATCAAATAGTAAAATTGTTTACATATTAACTCTGTTGGTTTCTGCCTTTAGTGCTGAATTATACTGGTAAGTATTGCTGGCCATTGGTATATTATTTTTGAAAGTTGCTTGAAATTACAACCAAAAATTGCCGTTGTTATCTACATGTGACAAGTTCTGGTATTTGTGATGCACTACATTAATTCTAAATTGACACTTGTGGGAAACCATTGTGCATTGGAATGGATGGTATACTTTTGTTATGTTGGAATTTGATGGTAACCAACTTCAATGAAATTAAAATATTTTATGACCATGGAAGGAAAAAAAGAAGGAAAAAAAATAACATAAGCAACATGAGTAGTATATTCAAAAACCTAGCACTTAGATGTCCTTTCTAATCTTTCTTTCTTTGTTTTATGTAGAGGATTAAAAAAGGCAATAGTATGACGTACTATCTGTACAAATACTATACTACTCAGGTTTGTTTTATATAGGGATGATTTTATATAAATTAAACAACAATAGGATAATAACTATACAAACACTCTACTACTCAGGTTTCTTTTTTATTTTTTATTTGTTTATTTTAGATAAAAGCAAAAGCATATTAGATTGGATGAAGAGCAGTCGGATGAAAATAGATTAGCGAAAAAGAAAATTGGAATTTAGTTCAAATTTTATATTTATTCAGTAAGATAATTTCATATGTTCCAGAATCAGCTCACATAGGATAACTTGGGTTTTTGTTCTATTCGACAGGATAATTATAAATATTCAAAATTCCGTAGCAAAGGGTAAAAAAGAGTGACACAATTTTGTTTGAAATAATAACTATATTTATTTCTAATTTCTGAAATTAAAAAAGCGATCAGTGAAGGGGAATTTCATCAGAAAAGAATCGATATTTATTATTAATTTAATTTTTTTTATAAAAAAGGGCTTTCGTTTAACTCTATGTTAACAGAAGTGTACATCTGCAAAGATATTTTAAAATGTGAGGGCACATAGGAAATTATTAGTAATATACGGAGAAATATATAATATTTTGAAAACACAAGGATACATTTCCTAAAATCCCTTTTTTATTTTCATCATTGTATGCAACTCCATTTTTTGCAACTCATACAATCTTTTAAGATTTGCTCCTTCTTTTTACAATGTATTTATATGTGTTTTTCATTCTTAGGTTAAGTTGAGCATGGCTGGTAAGAGAACTCTTCAGGAAGAAGACTTTGATAAGTTGGAAAATGATCAGTCGTTTGATGATTTCGAAGTATCTAGTATCTCCGGTTCAGAAGATGAGTTTGAAAAAGGTTCTAACGCAAACTCAGCCATATCTGGAGGAGGAACCGGAGCTAAACAGAGGATTTATATTCGTCTTCATTCAGGAGAGATGATTTCTATATATAGAAGCTTAATTCTGGATGAATCTGAAGATATTGCTTTTGAGAATGGCAAGTCGGGCCATGTTGGGGACTCTGGATGTTCCTCATATGTTGAAGAAGATGAGTTGATTGGTAGATTAAATGGTTTGGTCCGTGAACCCCGAGATAAAACGCACTTGAGGATAGTTTTGCTTGTTAGCGGTGGACATTTTGCTGGCTGTGTTTTTGATGGGAACTCAGTTGTAGCCCACAAAACATTTCATAGGTTTGTAGAATAATTCTCAACTTCATTTTTAATTACTGTTTGTTATATTGATTTTGTGCCCCATGTCTTCTTTAGCTGATATATTGTATTTTCACAATGACCTAATGGCTGAAATACATACTATCTACTTCTGGGTAATCCAGCATTATGAATCCTATTTTCATATTGTAAAATTGTTGGGTTTTTTCATGTTGTTTATTGAGATGCCTTGCACACTTTGAATTATATTTTTGCTTCCAAGTTGACATTGGGATTTTTGCATTATGAAAGCAAGCAGCACACTGGCTGGACAGTTATGATTATTGGTCCTACTTAACCAGTCTTTTTCCAGTCTTGGAGCAAACTGTATGCATACAAATGCAGATGTGAATGGATTTAGAAGAATATTGCTTTTGACTGCTATAGTTACATGGTTTTGTCTGATTTTGTTTCTTAGAGTTGTATTATCTGTTGGCATCAATCTACAGGTATGTTGTTAGAGCAAAGGCTGGCAAGAAACAATCTACCAATGATGCAACTGGAAAAGCTGCACATTCTGCAGGCTCGTCTCTCCGTCGGCATAACGAAGCTGCACTCAAAAAGGTGACTAGTAGTTTAATAAGTTTCAAAGATTTGGCAGTGGATATGTTCTTGTAATTCTAGCATATCTCGGGAGGTCATATTACACATCAATATTTTGAAGGCTTAATTTCTTATTCTAATTGTTATTACTGTTAAGTTGACCTGGATGCCAGGATTCCGGTTTTACTAATATAAATAGGCCTGATACTAATGTGACGATTTCACGTTATGTTTATGCCCTTGAAGAGATGTTCTGTTTTAAAAGACATGTTAAAAGATGCAGGTCTTATTACTGTATATCTTATTTCTGCAGGAGATCCAAGAACTGCTTGTTACTTGGAAGCCATATATTGAGTCAGCATTGGGCATTTTTGTTTATGCTCCTGCAAAAAACCGTCAACTGCTGTTTGATGTGGAGAAGCCATATTTTAGTTCCCGTAGCCATGCTGTTCATCAAATCCCTTTTACCATCCGTAGGCCCACACTGAAGGAAGCCAAACGAGCATATAGCCATTTGACTTCTGTGGGTTATGAAGCGGAAGCAAAATCCAGTTTGGACAAGGTCTTTCCGTCAACTGTTGGTGATGAAGGAAATGGTCAGCAGCAGCCAATTGAGAACCAACTGGGAGAGCGCTTCGTGGTCAATGAATCTTTAACTGAGCCTGGTTCCGCTGTAGAGTGTTTGCCAAGTACAGGAGAAAATGTATCACACTGTGAAAATGAAACAACACCCCTCCATGATGCAGCAAAGTCTGGTGATGCACAGTTGACTCTAGAGCTTCTTGAACAAGGTCTGAATCCGTGCATTAAAGATGCCCGTGGGCGAACTCCGTATATGTTGGCAGCAGAAAAGGAAGTCAGAAACACTTTTAGAAGATACATGGCGTCAAATCTCGATCAATGGGACTGGCATTCTGCCAATGTGCCTAGTCCATTGACAAAGGAAATGGAGGAGTCTCAAGCAGCTAAGCAGGTATTATACATGCTGTTGTACTGATGACTAGTTCAAACTGATTTTTTATCTTCAGTATTATTCATTAGCAATTTTCCTATGCTCCACTAGATTTAATTTTGTCCTTTATAACACCCTTCATCTTGTTTCCTAACTTGATAACTATTTTGGGCTTTGTTTTGCTTTACTTCAACCTCCCTAGTGCATGCTAAAGTGATGAAGAATAACAAATCAGCTGATACATGGCTTCTATAATTTCTGATCCTATTCATATTTTGGGTGCACCGCAATCTCTGAGCAAAACGACAAATGTCTGCGTTTTAAAATCCTAGACGACGCTGTTTATTAGCTCATATATCTCACCGTCTTGGCATTCATTTGTCTATTCTTTTCTTTCCACTGAAGATCAAGAGTCTAACTCATTCTGTATTTTCTTACTGTTACATCTACTTGTGTATATAAGAGATCTCATTAATTGTATTTCTCCATGTAACATCAATTACGTTGATTTGTAGGCAGAGAAGGACGCTAAGAGGAAAGCAAAAGCAAAAGAGTTGAAGAAATTGCAAAAAGCAAAAGAAAAGGCCAAGGTGAGTCACACTTAATGAGTGTCAGTCTCCCAAACGTCCTTGTTTTTTGTGTGTATGCTTCCATCTTGTCTTTTAATTAGCACAAAAGTACTTGAACTTATTGCATCAAACTATCGTTAGCAACGTGTCACTATAACACAATAGTAAAACCTCTTGGCAATAGGCGAATGATTTGGGGGTTCAATGTGATTTTCACCAAGGTATGTCCTCTTCACCAGTGAAAGATCAAAATGACAAACGAAAATCATCATTTGTAATTCATTATATCATTTATAGTCCACTATGGGCTTTTGTGTAAATCATGTTGTGGAATATCAATAACGAGCCAGAGGGTGTTGAAAATAGGAGTTGGACTATGCAACCAGGTCAATCAAAGCATGACTCGTAGGGAAATTGACTTTTCATTCAATAGATTCAACCTTTATATATGCTATTACAATATGAAAAATTGATTTGTTGGGATCTGCTAGCTAACCAGATAAAAGTGTGACTTTCATGATACCTGAATGATCTAAAACATCCAACTATTAAGTCAGAGCAAGTACCTTTCTTCTAAAGATTTAAAAAAACTGAAGAAGTTAATCTCATTTAACTTGGGCAATCAGAAACTATCGACAAAATAATGACTTGCAATGGAACATGTAGAGATTTGGTATATGAAAATTACTGTATTGGTCATGCAGTTGAGCTCGTAGTTGCAGTGCACGTAGTACGCATCTCCATTATGAAGCCATTATTTGATTCAGACACATCAGCAATTCGAGGTCACTATTTGCACACTTCTCAATGTATTATGTAACGACCCGCTCCCGTGGCCCGTTACTGTTTGGAACATGCACAAGTCCTGCTAGGCACCAATGAAGTCGATACAGGCTCTGTTGCAGAAATACGCCAAAATACTCATACATGGAAGTGGTACCCTTATTACAAACCAGCAACGTACATGAAAGGAAATACAACTTGAAGTACAAATACACACCAAGCAAGCCACACTGATACATTAGATAATAAAAACACACTCACACTCACACTCACACTTAGTAACCAACGTCCTCCTGGTCAAACTCTACAGCAAACTCAGTGTCTGCAGTCCCTGTTGCAACGTCTTCAACCTGTGCTGTATCTGACGAGACCACCACAGAAAGAAGGGTCGCCAGGATCAGATGTAACTCAAAGTAACTCTAGCATGATATTTATAACAATAAATGAGCATGACAAAACTAGCATGTCAATCTAAAGAGACAAGAAGTAAAGTGCGTACAATAGGGCAGAAAAGTAACATAACAGATTTACAACTATTTCAATTCTGTCAGCAATAAACAATATTTAAAAATGACCAGTTACGAGGTTATTAACTGTGCCTAATCCTACGTGACTCATAAAGGGAAGTACGATATGCAAAGAGTCCACCTGATATCTCGGGTTACAATCAATACGGTACGATACAATCAATACGATACGACGGTACAATCAAAACGATACTATTCCACAGAACGATACGGTTCAATCAAACGGTACTATTCACTGCAGATCGGACTGGTCGCTCCCGCACTTCCACAATTATAAGTTACCCCAAAAACCCAGTGTGTGTGTAGCTTACCGTACTTACCAACTTACCAGTTACGAGTCAGTTACTATTCTCACTTTTCCAATTACATCTTTCGGTTAAGCATATCACAGAGTCCAATTCAATTTACGGTACGGTGCAATTTATCAAGTTTAGCTAACTGTTCAAGAAAAACATTTTGCTAATGAAAAGAAACTACTTTTGGCATGCATCAATATTGTTTTTAAACCCCATAGCTAGGGTACGATGAGTTACCGTTTCGTCCGGTAATGAAAGACGTGTTTTGAGTAGCGGTAGGGGTACCTGTTTCAAAAGCGAGTTAGTTATTCCAACTTATAAAAGGAACTAACTTTAATACTACATAAAACTAACTTAAATATAATAATTATTATAGCACCTTCTGCCTATTTTATAAATATAATAATGAACTAATATAATATCTTATAATAGTTAACTAATAGCTTATAACCCTACAAGCTTGCATCAGAGGACAAAAACCTACCCCTTTCTCACCGTCTCTCTTTTCCCCTTCTCTCTCTCGCGTTCTGTCTCTGTTCTTTCTTTCTTTTCTTTTTTTCCTTTGGTTGCAGGGGGCACAGCAAGGGGGGCAGCGGCCAAGAGCGCACGGCGGCGCGAAGCGGGGGTCCGGCGGCCTGGAGAGCGGCCGGGGGCGGCGGCTCAAGGGGGCACGGCGGCGCGAGGCGGGGGGCGGCGGCGCGAGTCGGGTCGGGGGCGGCCGGCCTGGGGGACGCAACGTGCGGACAGCGAGCGTAAGGGGGAGGAGGATGAAGAAGAAGAAGGGGAGAAGATTTTGGGTTGTATGTAGGGTTGATTTCCAGCCTCTCAATTTCTCTCTTCAATTTCAGATTGGTATTTGATTTGGGTTGCTTGATTTTTTTTTGGCGAACTGATTTTCCTTTTGGGATGAAAGAATTGGGTTAGGGTGAATTAACTAATTAAGTAGCTCATTAAGTAACTAATTAAGTAACTAATAAGTAACCAAAGTAATTATTGATAATTGGTAAAATAATTTAGTAATCGTAATTTGTAATTAGTAAAATAACTTAGCTAAGGTAATTAGTAAATTAAAACAACTATATTAACTATTAAACTACGGTGAAAAATTTAGACGCGCTCGCGTCGACTCTACGGATAAAAACATTCGGACAATAAAATTACAAACACACACGCAATTAAACATACCTAAAAATTACCGGTCGTTACATATTATATAACCGACACTTCTTGGGTCATGTTCTACATTTCTCTAGTAATTTTTGTACAGATTATACATACACACATTTGATTAATCTTATTCATATATTTCAGAAAACTTGTGTGTGAAATATATGTGAAAATATTGATTGCATAAAACTATGGTAATTTTAGATACAAATTAATTTATTTTATACAAAGTTGAAGAGTCTAGACTTGTTTTCTCATGCACAATTTTTGAGTGGGAAAAAAGCAAAGTATCCAATTTGGATAACAGACCGCTTAAGATGTTGCTTATGCACTTAAGCATCTGCTCAGGGACTGAAGTCCAATCATATTTCCAGTCAATTGTCATGCCTACTTAATAGCCATAGTCATTATTGATAACAAAAAATTATCTAATGTTATCTAGCATTACTTAGTGTCCAATTTTCTTTCATTTAAAGTGATTAATGAGACTTTTCAAAGGCGTTGACACATATCTAAATGGACTACTCATGCAATAGAAGAGCGACAACCAATGAAAGCAAAAAATCAATTTCACATGAAAAGTTTTATTGTTCTCATTTCATTATCTAAACAGGAAACAATAATATATAGAACACAAATTTGTAAAAATGGAGAAATAACGGCGAAAACAAAAGGAGAACTCGAAAAAAGCACCAAAGATTAGAGTAACCTAAGAAGGAAAAAAAAATGCTAAAAACAAGAAATGAGAAAGCAAGGCAGAAAGTAAATAAAAGAACGAACGAGAAGTAGAAAAAGAAGCTTATATGAACTCACTGAACGGGTAGGTCACCAATCCCTAGAACGGACTAGGTAATGTATTTTATCCGCTGGGTTACGGGTACTAGTGGGTATTTACTAGAGGTTTCTATCAATCCACCCCTGTGTGATTCCAGTTGAATCATATACTTGGGGGGATGGCGCGGGGCGGACGATTTCCAAACGGACTCCTCATTCATTAGATAGAGAAGATAGCCAAGGTTTTGTGATCTGCTGCCGAACCTATTCCAATTCCAACAGTTCGGACTCGGATCGTGGGGATCGTCGGAATACTTCGAACTTATAGTGGTGTGCAAAAATATAGAAAAAGCGGAATTTTACCTAGTTCACGGTACGTTTAGTAATGTGGTAGGGGTATGGCTATGCGGTAAGCTGCCTTAAGTGGTACGTGGGGGTGGTGTGAGTTTGTTTTTCCAGGTCGCGGTACACTCTGGTTATGCAGATGTGCGCACACGCATACACACTCACATCACACACACATTTATTTGTATATCTGTGTATATATATGCGAGTGAGATACAACTATACATATGAAAATTCACTTCTTAAATGGATAAATAACAATTAACAACTGTACATTCGTTTCTTCCTAAAGTTTCAAATTTTATAATTTACCACATGTTAGTGGTTCTAGATCTTCCTTCATATATGTTTGGGTTGCTTGGATTGCTACCTTTTGCAATCTGGATTATGAATGAGCTCTAAATCAGGTTGCATGATCCGGATCTGAAATCAGGTGGGTGGTGGTGAAGTTGGTGACTTCATCGGGGTTGCTTGATGAGATTATAAGGAGGGGCTCTGGGAGTGATCACCCACTATTATGCTTTCTTCGTTTGTTGTAGAAGTCTAGTTTCACCCTTTATAGTTGCAAACTTTGTGGTACAAGTGCTTCTATCCCGATGGCCTTGTTTGTCAGACACATGCTAAACTCACATATCATATGCACTTCTTAATAATGGACCCCATGTCTGCACGATGTACCCATATTGTCATGACCAAGCCCATGCAATGTGATTGTAAATTATGTTGTACAACTGTAAGATTGGGACTAAAATTTGATTGCATTCATGTTTTACTCTGAATATAAAGTTATTTTTAGAGAAGATGTGGAATTAGAAAAAAAAGGAAGGGTGCTGCTTAAACAAGTCTAAGCGAAGCAGACAGTATCCCAAAACCGCTTAAGCAAACCGTTCAAGCACCTAGGCGGCCATTTTACAAAACACTACTCCTGCAAAGTACTAAAAGACGATAGATCAACTGTCATCATTTATACATTATATTTTATTTTACTATATTTATGTGGGATAGTTTCAATGCATGTAGTCATACCTATATGTGTGTGTGTGTGTTCACACTAGGGATTAAGGTTTCGGCCGAAACCTCTGGGTTTCGGCCGTTTCGGATCGGTCCCGGAGGGGACCGGTCCGAAACAACGTATGTTGTTTCGGTATCGGCCGAAACCGCCCGGTTTCGGCCGGTACCGGCCGATACGTGCCGAAACCGAGCGGTTTCGGCCGATACCGGCGAGCAACAACAAAAAAATAGAAAAAAATGAAGAAGAAGAAGAAAAAAAAGAAGAAAATCCAAAAAAACAAAGAAGCAAACAGAAATGAAGAAGAAGAAGAAGAGGGGATTCAAAAAAAAGAAGAAGAAATCAAAGTGAAATAGAAAGAAAAGAGAGAGGGCTTACCTCTTGCGGCCGCCTCCCGATCTCCGCCCTCCCTCTTGCCGCCGCCCTCCCTCTTGCCTGCAGCTTGCTACAGATAGGTCACCGATTGGATTGGGGTGAGGGCTCTAAATATTTTAAAAAGAGGTCAATGTCAAACTTGTAAATAAAAGAAACATGTTAGCATAAAATGGATACAATGTAGCATACATAAATTTTGGAGAATTACTATGCAAACAGACCAAACTTATTTACAAATTTGCCATTCAATTCTTTTGATACAGAATTGCTATGCAAACAGACCCAACTTATTTACAAATATGACATTCGATTCTTTTGATGCAGAATTGCTATGTGAACAAACCCAGCTTATTAACAAAATTTGCCATTCGATTCTTTACCTGCAACATATTTAGCAAAATACATTTACAACTACTTCATATGCATCAATATATATATACACACATATATAGAAAAAATTGTAAAGTATCTCCGATACCGATACCGAAACTACCGATACGGACGATACGAACGATACCGAAACTTGCTTCCGAAACCGCCGAAACGGGCGATACCGATACCGAAACCTAAATTTTGGGCGGAGCGATACCCTCTCCGAAACCGATACCTAAAACCTTGGTTCACATGCACACATGTATTTCTTTAGGCATTGGAAAGTAAATTTCTAAGCTACTAGAATAGAAGAATAAAAGTAAAAGCTTGTGTTAGGATCCCTAACTTTGGACTCAAATCGCCTATACCCAATCTTCGCAAACTGCTTGCAACCTCCAGCTCACTTTTTTTTTTGTGCTACATTGATCTTGATTAAATGAGGCATTCATTTCTGACAACATATAAAGCCTTGATTTAGAGAAACATCGAGAGTAAGAGAAGGTGTAAGAGAAATATTACTTGTATGACAAGAACCTACCATGTAAAAGTTCATTGCCAATAGATACGATGCACTTGCCCGTAAGCTGACTGCATTTCTTATGCTTCTTGAACCATTTAAAGGAGATGGTTCACCAATAGCCCGATTATCGTTTTCATTCGGTTCAGTCATCTCTTAGATGATTTATTTTGAGCTTTCTTCCGTTTTATCCTTGCACCGGCTGGTTAATTTTTGTTCTTGACAATGCCGCCTTGTCTGTAGGCCCAGGCTGCCCAAGCTCAAAATTCATCCTCGGTTGCACCACAGCGTCAAGGATCTGTCTCACAAGACCAAAGATCTCTCCCAGTTTCGACTGGGAAGCAAGGGCCACATGCTTCTAAGGAGGTCAGACCACATAATCTCAAACAGAGACAAACTTCTCGCGACTTACCAGCTTGTTTAAGTTGTTCTGAGTACTTTAACCAGATTTATGTCTCTTTATTCAGGAGGAGCAAAGAAGGGCATTAGCTGCAGAAAGAGAGAAAAGAGCTGCTGCTGCGGAGAAGAGAATCACAGCTTTGAATGCGTTGCCAACAACCGTGAGGGCTCCCAGTAATTCCGACCCCAAAGGATGCACGAGCGATGTAATCTGCTCATGCTGTAATGCGTCCTTGGCAGGAAAAATCCCATTCCACAGGTACAATTTCAAATACTGCAGCACAACATGTATGCATGTTCACAGAGAGATGTTGGAGGACGGATAGCTTTTTCTGGACGACCAAATTCCATACTTCTTTTTTCTCTGTCTCAATTTGGCATTGATTATACCATTTGCTCTGTCTACACCACCTTTGATATACAGAGCATTCGAGCTCATGATGTTGCATAATCTTTCATGTTTGTTATTAAATGGTTTGGCTCTTCAAGCGTTTTGCATACTAAAGTTGAAAGTGTTTCGTCTGGTGGAGTTGTTTGAGACAAATATCATTGACTTGGCACTTCCATGAACTTGCAAGAGAAGTCATTGCAGTGTCTTGTGAACATCTCTTTGTTGAATGTGTTGCAACGCGGTTTCCTAACAACCAATATTGCAGAATTTGTAGGGTGCGGAAATTGTGGTTACATTTGCTTTAGTGGGTTCTCATAAGATGATGGTTGCCCTAGGGGAAAAAGGGCGGATTTTTTTGGGGTGTTCTTTGGGTTGGTAAAAGGGCAATGACAAACATGTAAATAGTGGGCCCCCAATAGTGGGCCTTGGGGGGGTTTTTTCTTTGGGGTCGAGGGGTGTCACGTGGGGACAAACCCTTTGTCTTAGTGAGGACAATGGCAAGAGTGTAATTTCCTCTTTTATAGTATAAATGTATATGTACTAGAAATAATCTGTGCACACAGTGCACGGCGCAAAAAAAAACTTCCACGAATAGGATGTATTTGATGTGCGCAACCAAAAATGAGCGAAGTGTGGGTGGGTGTGCCGGTATCGTCTGGGGGTAAGGCCATCACTAATTAAGTGGCTTGGGGTGTGTGTGTTTTGGGGTTTTGGGGGGAATGACAACAATGTAAATACATGGCTTGGTTTTTTTGTTTTTTTTTGTTTTTTTTGTTTTTTGTTTTTTTTTTGGGGGGGGGGGGGGGGTCTGGCGGGGCTGGGTTTGTCCCAGTTAGCTTGTGACTGGGTTTTTGACTGGGACAAATCCAATCAACAGCCCTCTTTTGTATAATAGATGTATGTGAGTGTGTGTGTGTAGTAATGATATGTGAGTGTGTATAGTAATGATATGTGTATGTATGTCTAGAAATAACCAGTGCACATGGTGCGCTGAGACAAAAAAACGCACAGACAGGATGCGAGACCCGTGTGCAAAGACAAAGGACAGAGGAGTTGTGTGTGACCCGTGCGCAGAGACAAAGGAGAGAGAAGAGTTGTGTGTGTGTGTGTGTGTGTGTGTGTGTGTGTGTGTGTGTGTGTGTGTGTGTGTGTGTCTTGTCTGAGAGTAAAATGGGGAAAACAAGGGGTTGAAGTGCAGGGGAGCAAACTAGAAAATACCCAATGTAAAACTCATAAATAGGTGGAGGGTGTTTTGTGGGGGTGTTCCTTAGGTTTATGAAAGGGCAATGACAAACATGTAAATAATGGGCATGTGGGGGAAGTGGAACCCCATGTGTGTGTGTGGGGGTGGGGGTCCATGTGGCACCACTCACTTGTTGCCACATGGGACAAACACCTCCACCTAGGACAAACACCCTTTAACCGTGCACTTTGTATACGGGACACAAGGAAAACCACACACACAGGATGCGGGACCTGTAAATAAGGGGAAATGGAGGGTGTTTGGGGGTGGTGTTGCTTGGGGTTATGAAAGGACAATGGCAAACATGTAAATAATGGGCATGTGGGGGTGAGGTGGAACCCCATGTGAGGGGGGTGGGGGTTCATGTGGCACCCATCTCTTGTTGCCACATTGGACAAACCCCTCCACATAGGACAAACACCCTTTACCCTTGCACATAGTGCAAGGGTTCCAAGAAAAAACCCACACACAGAATGCATGACCCGCATACAGTTGCAAAGGAGAGAAAAGTGTGGATGTGTGGGTGTCGTCTGGGGGAAAAACAGTGGTTAAAGTGTAAAAAACGTCGGGGTGCAAAGTGAAAAAACCAATGGTAAACCCATAAATATGAGGAAGAGGGAAGGGGTTTGGGGTGCTCCTTGGGTTCATGAAAGGGTAATGTCAAACATGTACATAATGGACCTTGTGGGGCTTGCATGTGGGGAGTTAGTGTGGAACCACTCCCCATATGCACATGGGAACAAAGTGTGCCACATGGATTTGTCCTAATAGGACAACCACCCTTAAATGTATAAACATGCACCCAAAAACCCCATCCAATCAAGACACATGACTTAAACAGATGTTTTGATTGGTGCAAAACCGTGTTCAAATAGGAAGAATGGGTGTGAGTGTGGGTATTATCTTGTGGGTTTTGGGGTTTTGGGATTTTTTTGATTGGGTGTGTGTTTTTGGGTATTTTGGTTTTAGGTGTGTATTGGGGGTTTTTTGATTGGGTGTCAGTTGGTAGGTTTTTTGGTTTTTGGATGTTTTTTGGGTGGGTGTGATGTGGCATTATCCCATGTAATATAGCGATGTGACATTGTCGTTCCATCCATGGTGTCCAAGCACTGCAACAGCCTCTCCTTTTCATTCTGAAGGAGGTTTACTCGCCTTCTCCATAGGCAGTGATGCATCGATAAGGTGGGGAGGAATATCTCAACAAAACCTCAACAGGCGAAACACCATTCATGTTGGCCTACGGTTGCGAGGCTGTCGTCCCCCTCGAGGTCAACGAGCGATCGCTTCGTCTCCAATACTACGACGAAGAAAGAAACTCAGAGGGCCTCGAGCTCAACTTACAATTGGTGGACGAGGTCTGCGAACGGGCATTGGCGAACCTCATCGAACAAAAGGGGCACATGGCCCGCTACTTCAACTCGAAAGTCTGCGAACGTAGCTTCCGCGTGGGCGACTTGGTGCTGCGTAAGGATGCTTTCACTCTCGAGATCCTCAAGCAGGGGAAGCTCGCTGCAAAATGGCAAGGACCCTACACAGTGATCGATGTACTCGGTCTTGCCATCTATCGACTTGCTATTTTGGATGATAGGAAACTTCCTCATCTTTGGAACGCTGAACATCTACGAAAATATTATCAATGATTGCACTAAAAGGGTAAAATGACCGTTCATTTTTTATCTGATGCATGTTCATTATGAATGCAAAGTATATCGTTCTTCGACATCAGTCGAAATACCCTCGTCTCGTCGGCCATAAGTCGAAGGGGCCACGTCCCTCACCACCGAACGACCCTCGTCGGCCATAAGTCATAGGGGCCTCGCCCCTCGCAACCGAACGACCCTCGTCGGCCGTAAGTCAAAAGGGCATCGCCCCTCGCCACCAAACGACCTTCATAGGTGCATGTACCGAAAGAGGTCCGCCCCTCTCTACCCTAAGAAGCGTGATTCATGGTTTAAAAGGTGATATTCATTAAGTGAATACGCCTAACCTATCCCCGATATTACTTGACTAAGGATTTCTATGAAATCTCAAGTTAGGTCGTTGGGGGGCCATACACATGCAGATATTTAGATAAGAAGGGAATCGAATAAAGAAACAAAGGCGCAAAAAGTTTTTCTTCATTGATTCAAATCAAAGAAATTACAAACTTTAGTGTTACAGAAGGACTGCCTAAGAGGGAGGGGGAACGCTCCCTAGCACCAAAACGCTGGTGAAAGCCTCCATCGCCTTCGCGAGCTTGGTCGTGAGCTCGGTCTTCTCCTTCGTGGCAGCCTCCTCAAGTCCTGCGACTTTGGCTTGAAGCTCGGCCTTCTCCACCTGACTAGCTTCCGCCCACCTCTCGAAGTCGTAGACTTTGGCCCGTAGCTCGATCGTCTCCTTCTTAAAGGCGTCGAGCTCCTCTTCGAGCTGGGACCTCTCCGTCTGCCAATGGAGCTCGAAAGATTTGTGGAGGGCGGATAGCGATCAAAGAATTTCCTTAGCCTCCGTTGCCTCCCACTCGACAGCCGCCTTGTCCGCGAGGGTCTTCTCCAAGGGCTCCTCCACCTCCTTCGCCCGTGCTTCGGAGCTGAGTGCTCTTCGCTCCACGTCCACCACCCGCCAACCTCCATCGATCAAGTCGGCAGCCTGGCGACGTAGCACGGCCCCGAGAACGGACATCTGTAACCAAAAATAAGGTCAGTCAAGAACACCAACCAACTTGGATGCCAAAAAGCAAAGGTTCGGACAACATACCTGATATCCGCTTCCCACAAAGAAGTTGGCCACCCTCTCGAGGTCCAACTCCTACAGAAACTCCAGATCCTTGGGAAGGATCGAGTTTTTCACCACCCTGGCAGTCGTCCCGAAGTCCCTCAGGGCCGACTCCTCCTTGCCAAGGGCGAAAGGAGGCAAGTGAAGCTCACCATGGACCGGCCCCGAGGATCGGGACGAAAGCCGATTGAGCAGCCACGCTCGATGGAACTCCCCAGGGATCGAGCCGACGAACGGGACGGGCGACACGATGTCACCCCATGGCCACTGAACCATAGGGGGCGTCGTGGGGCCCTGGGGCGTTGAAAGGGGCTCCGCCGCCTCTGGAGTCTCGAGAGGGGCGATCCTCGTGCCTTTCCCCATGGGGTCCTCTTCATCCACCGGCCTCCTCTTCAGAGACCCCACCTCCTCGTGGGAGGGTGTCTCCCTCTTCTGACTGACTCCTCCAGTCGGCTCGGTAACATCGACAGATTCGATGTCACGACGGAAGCCAGATGAACAGTGGGTCGTACGGGAGCCTGACTGGAGGCCTCCCTCGAAGAGGCTGGGATGATGGCATGGATGCTGTAACGACCCGCTCCCCAGGATACACGGGATGTACGATTCCGTTCCAAGTGATCCTAGAGCAGTGAGTGTTATGAAGAGAAATACAAATAAAACTAGCATGCCACTGCGCACGTGCTAGGAAGTACACGTAATGATCCACAAAAAAAGATGATACAAGAGAACAATGGACAAATAAAACAGCATCCATATATATTAAAAACAAAGTTCAATTACAAATTTACATATAACTCCCCAAGATACAACCCTCATATACAGCACCTCACCACTTTCACCAAACAAAAACCAAAAGGTACAACGCACTCTCAGCTCATCTCACTCACCAACCTAATTCTCAACTTACACAACTCTCACACAAGCTTTACTGCTTCAACTCACTGTCGCAGCTCCTGCTACCAAACAAAACCTGAAACCACAAAGTGGGACACGTCACAGCGTGACCCAGTAGGAAACTACACTACTCTAGTACAGAATATTATGTTAATATTGATTTCACTACTTACATGAAACAGTTTATTAAATTCGCCACACAACAATCATTATGAAGAATATTTCATTCACGTAAACACAAGAAACATCAATAAGAAAAAGGTTCATTCATCAATAGTTGTTATGCCATTAAAGTTAATCATCATTTGGAACCGCGAGTAAATAGTAAGCAATCACACAAGTGCTGAAAGTAAAAAGTAACTGAAAAATAGAAATTACAGACTATGTTAGTTCATCAAATTAGACGTTTAGTAATTACTTGGAAACCCGAGTAAACCGTAGGACGCTAAGGAGCCGGACTTCACCCAGGATGGGCGAAAAGTGGTGCCTCAACCAGTACATGGGCACTGGAGAGGCCTCTTGTAACTCCCTACCCGAACGGAGCAAGGTACGGGAGTGAGACAAATCTCGGTTTTTCATGGGACAAACGGAGAAAACTATCAATTACCGCATGATGCATCACGAGTACACCACCGGCCTCTCTAACTCTAGTCAACTCTACCTTCCGGGAGTGACAAAGCGAGGGAGAAATCTATCATCTGTCCGCTCCTTAACTCCTATATTTTATCCGTGTATCCCCCAAACCCGTATCTACAGTCTCACCCATTTTAGAATGAATCGAGCACTCCAGACATTATCTCTCTGCCTCACTGTTAGTTTCATACTTTATTTTGTACGTTATTTTAGTGGTCTCAATTATCACTTTCACAACATTTTTCATTCCTTTCATCATTATGCCGATGTTGGGATTAACCACGACCATCGTTTCATATATTTCTTAATCATCACAAGATTCTATTATTCCCATGTAACACACCAAACACATGCTCTCATTATTCCCATTATAGATATACAACATAAACTTGGTATATTCCCTTAGAAGCACCTAACATAAAGTATTCTAATAAGAGCACATGAAACATAACATGACATACTGACATGGCATATTAAAACTACAACATCCTACACAAGAATTGAACATGATAATGAGGGCACCTTAACATCAATTACATCATCACCATTTCATGGAACATATCATAATAAAGGCTTGATAAAAAGGATTGAACATAGTTTAAGACAATAACACACCATGACAATATCTGTAACACAATACATGAATCTGTCTAAAATTGATAGAGTAGAAAGATTAACATTTTAAGCTAATTACAGTCAGAATTGGTCTTCGGTTCCTTCATGAAAGTTGTAAGAAATTTTCTACAGTATTTCTTAATATCCTAAATTATTGCATTTGGATTTTTCTACTATTTATTATGATTTTTTAAAATTACTGCATTGTGTTGGAAAAATTTCAGCATATGAAAAGAATGAAACAATCTTATGACTACTTCCATAATAAGTTAATCTTAACATGAAATTGTCTTAACAATTAGCATCAAACACAACATATATCATACATGATTGATAGCTTAAATCCAATATGAACATGAAATCTTATTTTAACAACAATAACAATTTAACTGCTGAGGTGTTTATTAATCTCACACTTCCTCTTCAACATCCAACATATATAAAAAATGGTAAGGCAAATTTTATATAGTCTTCAAGCATGTTAGAGTCACAATTTCAACATGAACATAAATATAAAGAAATTCTACAATCATGGCACTTTAAGATTATAATTTACATAACAAAATTATCATGCTATGAAGGACCATTTTCAACATTTTATTTTAACCAAAATTTCAACATGATTCTAATGACAACAAGAAAATTATCATAAAACTAATCTAGTATACATTTGCAAGAGAATACTACTAACTTAAACATGCTAAATCCTATATCAATAATAACCTAACATTCTTACTAAAATAGGTGATTCCTACCTCTCAAAAATCCACCAATCTTCAAGAACCTAATTTGAATTCTTCCTCCTTCCTTCTTCAAATTCCCTCCATCCTTTAGTGTGCTTGCAAAAGGACAATGAGAGGGGAATTTTGGGCTAATTTGGTGGAGGAAAACAATAGAGAGAGAGAGGGAGGGAGGAAGGAGAGGGAGAGGGGGATAGAGGGGGATAGAGAGAGGAGGGAGTGAGAAAATGATAAAAACTTGGATTTTGTTAAGAAATGTTAAGAGAAGAGTAAATAATCTCAGATTAGGAGTAGCTATGGCATAAGCCATGGCTCTCTATATACTCATTGAAAATAGGATTTAGGAGTCCAAGGGGCTGCCCACTAACTTAGTGGGGAGTAATGGTGAGATGATGAGGGGAGGGATGCCAAAGGCCTCCCTCAACTCACAACACTCCCCCTCATCTCTCCATTACATTGGGTTAAGCATATGAATACTTCAGGATTCAGTATGCTAATGGGGTGGATACTTCTGGACCCAGAGCCACTGTGGTTGCCTCGTTAAAACCTTAGCTGTGGAAAACCCAGTGGGAAAAACCAACAGCTTAAGGGAAAAGCGTACAACTATCGAGGGACTCCCCCTAATCTGTACAAGCTTCAGGCTTGCAGATTTCCTATGTATCTATACAATCATCTCCTATTCGTCTATACATCCATCATGTTTTAAAGCAAATATAATCATCACTCATCTATACAAGTTTCACTCATCTAGCGGCTATTGGAAATCAATGGCGCTCTGGAGTGGAATGCTCTTCGAAGTTGGTAGATGACTCCACTAAAGTATTCTTTGAATCAGTCTTCACTGTGTCTTCAAGGTACTGCTGGACCTGGCTGAGCGTTTTCAATACTTGCTTTTTGGATAATGAGCTTCTCAGAAGTGTAGACTCTGGATGATGATGTGTAGATCTTTAGGAGGTGGCTCGCCTTTTGTGTTTTAGTCATCACGATGATCTTCAAACCTGCATATGCGATATATATTCCTTGACCCTTGGAAGTTGCGCAGAAGCAGCTTATCCTTGGCCTAGTGGTGCTCTCCAGGACAACACTGTATCTGTTTAACAGCTTTACTGCAGACGTTCTATCAAAGACACGTGCAGTTGGCCAGATAAAGAAGTGTAACAAGTACACTAGAGATAGGCTCTTCGGAACCTAGGATGTCCTCCCCCCTCTTCTAGCGACTGGAAGGTGTCATAAATAAGCATCTATTTTTAATAGGTTGCAAATCGACATCATTCTTCATAAACTCCAGGTATATGAAGGATATTAAAGGGTTCCACCACGAAGGTGTTTAATATGTAAGCCGAGACAAAATCTTGTTATACCTAGGATATTCATTTACAAGGTATGCTTTAAAGCTATCTTAAATCTCAATGGTCTCTGCAGGAGATCCTATTAGCTTTAAGTCGACCACATGTAAGGCGAATATCACAAATCCTGTAAACGATCTTTCGAAAAAGATACACGGGCAGAATATTGCTTAAGATCAACTAATGATCTTTGTAGCATTTATGGAGAAGACGGTTCTACGTCTCTCTTTCATCTCTGGGGGTAGAGTATACCCTTCTGGAAGTTTTATATAGATCTTTATATCTATATTGCCGTATATATATGCAGTCACAACATCCATGAGCTGCATTTATTGGCTTTTTCAGAGAAGTTTAGGCTTAGTAGGAAAATGATCACATTTCCTTCATTTCAATTTCTTATGAAATCCAACTTATATTCCACAGGTTTTACACATTCAGGTGTATGGATTACTGGTCCCAAGACTTTGCTTTTCAAGAGTGAGTCCAGCTCTACTCTTATTGCCTCGTCCCACTTTGGCCAATCTATGCGTTTATGCTATAGAAAAGTGGGTTGACGTCATCGTCGTATTCAGCGACGTGA
Organism: Scilla litardierei; assembly: GCA_030789695.1. Taxonomy (NCBI): domain Eukaryota; kingdom Viridiplantae; phylum Streptophyta; class Magnoliopsida; order Asparagales; family Asparagaceae; genus Scilla; species Scilla litardierei. Next base: position 23,520 of record JAULAV010008417.1, read on the forward strand.
ACGGCAATAGCGAAAGCAAAACCATCGTCGACGACTGTGCTATTTCTATCCAGTACCTCTCCAGTACGTACGTAATATAATGATTTTTCTCCTGCTGTTTCTGTTGGATCTGGATCCTAGCCTAGAGGGGGGTGAATAGGCTAATAAAAATAATTCGTGCAACCCACGAATAAGCACACGCAGTTATAGCAGCAACAGGGTGAATAAAAAACAGACAGAGAGTACACAGCAGATTTACCCTGGTTCGGTCGTCCCAACGACCTACTCCAGCCCCCAAAGCAGAACTAGTATTGAATAGCGTAATAGGTACAAAACCACAAGTTAGAGCACGCTCAGAGCAACCTCTACGTCTCTACACTCGCCAGGCTCTCAGTACCACACACACAGTGTTTTCTCTCACTATCAATCCTAGTAATGCTTTCTACCAGCTAGTCCCAAACTAGCTGGGTCCCACTTGTCTAGTCCCAACTAGACAAGTCCCAAAATAGTCACAGAAAATAGGTAAAGTTTCCCCTACAGAGAACGTTACACTAAGACACGAATAAAAGAGTTTAAGGGTTTAGAAATACTCAGTTCTTGTCCGTGTAGGCGTCTCTGTCAGTCAGCACGTCGTCAGCTCCAATCTGACGCAAACGGTGTCTCAATCCGACTCCTGAATGTCAAGTTGTGCACTGGTCTGTGCGTAAAGCAATTTCAGTTCAATCCCTTTTAATAGCCGGTCTGTGCGCTCATCAGCTCCTTAATAAACCAACGGTCGGTGCACTCAGCAATTCAGTTCAGATCCAGTAATTAAGCGGCTTGTGCGCTCAGCAATCCCTTTAATAACTCAGTTGCCACGTCAGCAATGCGGATCAATTTTGAATCTCTGCGTTTCGAATTCACATGGTTCCTCAGCCCACGTCAGCAACAAAAAAAACTCCGCTCCGCTTCGTTTTCATGCACGACCTCGAACTCCACGGCGACTCCCCTTCGCAACGACTGTGGCAGCGGCCTTTGATGACTTCGGCGGCGATCCGACGGCGGAAACTTCTCCTCGACAACGACTTCGGCAGTGTAGGATCTCTTCTCTGACTTGAGGGCGAGACGGCGGTGTGTTCTCCGCTTCGACGGCAATGGCGCTCCACGGTGACGCCGATCTCCGAGCGGCGAGCTCTTGATTAGCGGCTTAGAGCTCACGACGATGGTCCACGGCAGCACGTAGTAGGTGATCCTCGTCGGTGAGGGTTTCGACTTCGATGGCGTGTTCACAGCAATCGGACGACGTGATCTCAGCAGCGGCACGTTGAAGATGGCGATGTTGAAGACTTAACTTTGGGGAGGTTCACCGTCGTTCGGTGATGGTTTGGATGACAGCGGCGCTTCTTCGATGCGTGGGCTAAGGATCTGAAGGTCTTTGTACGACGTCGAGATCTCCTTGACGGCGGCTCGTTCACGGCGACGGCACGGTGACAGGCTTCAAGCAGCGAGCAAACTCCGACTGCTTCTTCATCTCAGTAGCGACGACTCAGCAACTTCGTGACGACGGACAACGGATGGGCTTCGACGTCGACTCCTCCTTCGCGTTCTTCTCCGACTCGGGCATGCAGCAGCTTGTCTCGATGGCTTGGAGTTGTGATTTGTTGGTGAAAATGGGAGGCCCTTTTGTTTTCGTGAAGCTTGAGGGTAGATCCCTTGCGAGGCCTTTGTTTGAGAGGTCTAGGGGTTTTTTATCTGTTAGGCCGTCTCATCAATCTTTTGATGCTACAGGGTAGGGTTAATAGGAGAAGGAGATTTTGTAGTGGCACTTAGGTTTTTGGGGTTGGATACTTGATAAAAATTATTAGCCTAAGGCCCTTTTTTGATTTTCGTATGACACACCTTTTTTTTGTAGCCGCCTGTTATTCCTTGTATCAGCCGCACACACAAATCATTAGGGTTGAGAGGGTTTTTATAGAATAGGCTAGGGTTAGAACAAAAAGTGGTTGGGATTGATTTGCAATGGGGATATGTTTTTTGAATGATTCTTCATAGCAATACAAATTGGCTTGATATGGGATTTTGTAGAGATTTGAATTTGGAATTTGTATTTTTCTAGGAATTGGTCTTGGCTAAGGAGTTTGAATGGCCATATGATATATTCTAATAACCAAATAAGATTTGGCTCCATCTCTCCATATTGGACCAAGTCCACTTTGCTCCATATTGGACCAAGTCCACTTTGCTTTAGCCAAAGCTCTCTATCTCACCCAAATAGCTATATGAATAGCAACTCCTCCAAATAGTGAAAGATGTATCGTTTTGCCAATCCTGAAACACACTAAGCACACATGTCAGATATAACGATACGTTTGTCATCATCAAACCAAGATCCTAGATCGTTGCTTCCAACAGTTTCCTCTACAGGGGAAATTAGGAGGGGAGATGTTGCTGGTCTGAGCTCAGCATCCTGTGGATAGATCATTTGAATATATCCAGGAATCTTCCTCTCTTAAGGACCTTTATATTTTGAACCTGGGGGCGTCCTCTTTTCAATTGAGGTACTGCCAATTCTGCTGCCGGTGGATTGCATCCATCTTTGGGAATGTCAATCCTAGCTGGCGTGTTGGCAGCAAGGATGTTTGAACGAACAATCTTCTGGTTGTCCGTAAATTTATCCGGCAATTGATGTACTTTGAAGGATCTTCTGGATCTCATCTTCACACAGAAAAAGTATACGGATCATAACGAGATGAGGACTTTTGTGTCCCATGATATGGTCTCAGAAGCTTCAAGCTTCTTTAGACTGCGTGCCTATTTCAATGAGACTTTGCTCGTCAAATTCACAGTTATCAAGACTTGATGGTAAACCATAAGCAAGCGGCATCAGCAATAAGATATGGCCACAAGAGGGCCGTATCATGATAAGCAATGCAGAATGCAGTGTGTTGGCCCCTAAACATCAACAGGCAACTGGGATTTAACAATGGACGTGAAATCCATTGGAGTCTCTTTACCAGAGACTCTGATAGCCCATTCTAAGTGTGAACATGCTACATGATGTTCAATTTCAATGCCAGTTGCTTGGTAGAAGTCTCGAAAAATATGTGTAGTGAATTCACCCACATTATAAGCTTTGAGAAAGCTATGTTGCGAGTGAATATAAAGGCACACATAAGACCATCTAATAGATGCATCTATCAGTACAATGAAGTACCGAAAATGGGCCACTTGCAGGGCGAATAGGCCCGCAAAGGTCATCATGTATTCTCTCAATGAAGCCAGGAGACTCTCATCCCACTTTCAGGAGGGAAGGTCTCTCTATAAATTTTCCCTTACGACAAAGGGGGACAAGGAAACTCAACCTTTTGAAGAATCTTCAGGTTCTCCAATGGATTCATTTGATGATACGTCCATCATCGCTGATCCAGGATGACCAAGTCCATTTTGCCAGAGTTAAAAACTATGGCAATGAAAGGCACTTCAGGTGCTCAGTCAAGTTGGCTTTCTATAGGATGAATATCTGTAATTATAGGGGCCCGACGGGGGTCCAATGAAATCGTAAGTAGATGGTCTTCTGGACATCCTCTTGACGAGTTACATATTGATATTCAATATTTATTATCCACACTTTTCAAGTTATGTTCGTTTAAACAAAATATCCTTGAAAATTGGAAAATTCCTATTATGTTTAAGGGGAGAAGTTTGCATCTTATAGTCTCGTTGCATGTGGGAGCAATATTAATGCAACACCAGTACAACGAGGCACTGTCCACAATATTACATACTTCATCTATAAGCAAAACGAAATTTTATTTAAGTAAATATAAAATGACATTCAAATAAAAGTTCGTACGAAAGCAAACTAAAGATGAAGCTACATGTAATTTTAAATGCATAGACATAAAGAGAGGGCTCAATCGAGCAGGTCTTCATTCTCGAAGTCTTTTGCAGTGAAATTCGTTGGCGGCTCAACAGCCGCCAAGTATGTTTCAGGCAGAGACTTCTGGCTCGCCTGATACAGTTCCTGGAGGTGGCGAGGAGTGCGGCAGTTTCTGGACCAATGTCCAGCCATGCCACATCTATGGCATTTATCATCCCAGTTTTTCTTAGGAATTGACACTTGGTCAGTGTTCTTACGCTTCCATGTGAAGTTTCTCATTCCTCTGTTGTTGTTGTTGGTCTGGGGTGGTTCTCCTCGTGTTGGCTTCATTACATCATTCCCTTTGTTCTTTCTAGCCTTCTTCTTGTTTTTCCACTTTTGGGGAGTAACATGGTGGGCTTCAGGGATAGTGGCAATACCAGCCGGACGCAAATTATGAGTGGCAAGCAGTAATTCTCTATTCTGCTCTGCCCTAAGGAGGCAAGAGATCAAATCAGAGAACTTCATGAAGTTGCGTTCACGATATTGCTGCATGAGGATTGCATCTTTCTCGTGAAACAAGGTAAATGTCTTTTCCAACATGCGTTGCTCAGTCACTTCTTCACCGCACAACTTCAGGCGGGAGGTGATATTATGAAGTGCAGAGTTATACTCAGCAATGGACTTATAGTCCTGAAGTATGAGGTTTTCCCACTCATAACTGGCACGTGGTAATATAACATCAATCTGATGTTTATACCGTGCCTCTAGCGCTGTCCACAAATCAATTGGGTTCTCTACCATTAGGTATTCGTCCTTTAAGGTCCGATCTATATGTCTCCTAATATAGATAATGGCTTTCGCCTTATCCACATCAGTGACAGTGGTAGGAGTGCTGCTAGATGATTGGGCCGCTTCTGGGGCCTTACCAGCAGAAGCATCGGCCGTCGCTGGGGCCGATGAAGGAGCCAAAATTGAGTCAAGGAGGGCCATCGAACGCAAGTGGAACTTCAGGTCCACTCGCCAACTCGGGTAATTCTTTCCTGCAGCATCAAGGACCTCGAAATCGACGCTTGCCAATTTTGCCAATTTTCTATGCAATTTAAAACAAGCATGAATTAATTAAGATGTAAATTCATGCATAAAAAATAAAATAAGTAAAATGCAGGGATCGGCCAGATACCCAAAAACGTACAAAGTCCAAAGTTCGATATACAGTTCATAAAGAAAAGAAAAAAATACAAGTTGGAAACCCAGAAGGGGTCCCTATCAATTGCAGATTTCACCTCCGTCTTCATATGTTGGTACACCGGTCTTTGGCATTAATACATTTAATCCTCACTTACAAATTCTCTCAAAAGAAAATAAAAATGCAAGGAAATTTAAAGGTATCAAACTGGCCGATCCCAAAATCACATTTTAACTTATATAAACATCCACGCAGTTTTAAATATGCTAAGGCACAAAGAAATAACCACACATATAACTTAGGCATATATAATATGGAAAAAGAGACTATAAAATATAATAATCTCTCGGACCACGGGGAGACGTCATACACCGTTAGGTTAGTTGACTAACGGCAGAGCGGTCGCAGGATCCTTAAGATAATTATATTTTGAAAAATCCTAATAATCCATAAATAATTAACAATGCAAGAGTGATATTTAACATAATACTATAAAATTGACTAACTGGGCTACATGCCCAAACAAGAATTTAAAATGATTATTATTATGATTGGGGCTGCAGGCCCATAAATAAAATAATAATCATTTTAATAATTAATTTAATATTTGGGCTGCAGGCCCATTTGCAAAAATTTAATTAACATATTCATTTTGCAATTGGATTAACTGGGCTGCTAGCCCAATTGAGAAATCAAAATTAATTAATAATCTGAATGGGGCTGCTGGCCCATAAAACTTATACTCATTGTTATAAACTGGGTTTCAGGCCCAAATTTGAACACAAAATTAATTATTATTCTAATATGGGATGTAGGCCCATAAGCAAAATGAAAATCATTTTAATTAGCAATTTAAATTATATGGGCTTCTGGCCCAAATAACCAGACAAAATGAGTTAATATTATGTAGTAGGCTTAGGCCTAATAATCAGCCATCTAATTTATTAAATATAATTGAACATAAGCCCTTAAACAAATTTTAAAGTTAATAGTAAGGGAATATGAACAGTCCCCATAAACCCATCATTTTACAGATCTAGGTCTCTCCCTCTTCCAAGCGGCGACACACAGAGAGCCGGGAATGGCGCAGACGACAGACCCCCCTCGTCCGGGGGGTGGTGCAGACAGGGGTCCCCCCTTCGGCGGGAAGCCGGAGCCCCCCTTGTCCAGAGGGGGCGGCGCGGGTCAGGGGTCCCCCCTTCGGCGGGACGCCGGAGCCCCCCTCCATCGGGGGGGGGAAGATCGCCAGTGCCCCCCGTCGGGGGGGGGGGGGGGGCGATGCCAGAGCCCCCCTCGTCCAGAGGAGGCGGCGCGGGTCAGGGGTCCCCCCTTCGACGGGACACCGGAGCCCCCCCGTCTTGGGGGGCGGGACGACGACAGAGGCCCCCCCCCGACGGGGGGCTTCCGACAAAGCCCCCCCCGGTCTGGGGGCGGGCGGCGACCAATGGCCCCCAGACAGAGGCCCGACCACGAGTAGGGGAGGGGGGCGAGCCGTTCTAATCGATGGTGACTGAGGCCAGATCGGCGGCGACGGAGGCCAGATCGACGGCGACTGAGCCCCCCTTCGGGGGGGAAGCTGAAGCTGAAGGGTTTTGGTGTGTTTTTTAATTTTAATTTTGATAATTATCAAAATAGTGCAGATTAATACAAGCCTATAGAATTGGCTATGTAAAATCTTAGCTTATATATTTTGTAGGTATCTACTTGATCGAAAATAAATTACCTCTAGATCAAAGATCTAGGGAAGATCGTGATAATAAAAATCCGTAGATAGTTCTGCTCCCTATACGCTCTAAAGAAATATCCCCGCAAAGCTTCGCCGCAACAATAGATTCCTTCGCGCGTAGGGGTTTAATTTTTGAGGGGAGACAGGATGAAAATCTCAAAGAATTTAGAGCAAACGTGCTGATAACGTGTTAAAAAATGTTAAGTGAAGAGTAAATAATCTCATATTAGAAGTAGCCATGACATAAGCCATGGCTCTCTATATATTCATTGAAAATAGGATTTAGGAGTCCAAGGGACTCCCCACTAACTTAGTGGGGAGTAATGGTGAGATGATGAGGGGAGGGATGCCAAAGGCCTCCCTCAACTCACAACAGATTTTTCTTTTCTTTTCGCTTTTGTATTTTCTCCTCTCATCATGCAATTAATTTAACCATGACAAGTGTACACTTATGTGTCACTAATACATGCATTCTCTCATGCATGAGAGATTAGTGGAGAAGGAGGTGTCATGGTGAGAAAAATTGAAATATCAAATTTTCCTTTATTAAAAATACATGTATTCATTCTTATGCACTCATTTAATACCATATATACCATTGTATATACAAAGTATTTTGAATTAAAGAAGTACTAAAAATAGTTTATTAATTATAAAAATTATTTTTGATTTAGGAAAAATTCTTTAAAAATATGGATAAATACAAGTAAGCCATAAAGTATTTATATGATCAAGAATACACTAACTAATACTGTAGATTGGGACATGGTGTTTACATTCTACCCACCTTAAAAACAAAGTCCGCCCTCAGACTTTCCAAAACTAAGGGTCTAACAGGTGGCTGATTAGATTTCAGGGTCTTCCCACCCATGAAATACAAACTGTGATATATGTATATACTACACATCCATGTATACATGCCATTTACCATAGATCATATACATATATGTACACATTCCTATCCGTAGGTATACATATAGACAAATCATTACAATACATACATAGTACTATACATATACTGTAGTACCAGAATTATATCAATACAGTATATATGAACACACACACACACACACACACACACACACACACACACTTGTATACACAAGACATATAAATCTTATTCACATGTTATATTCACATATCTTCACACGCCATATAAATACACACCAATATTGTATAACTTGGCATACCTACTTATGTATATCTATACACACCATTTAGTAAGCCAATATATTTCGCATACTACTTATGATCTATATCCAAATGTAGCTATACCTATATATACATATCTTACTACATCAATTCACACAATCATATTTATACTATGCATAGACATATAACTACTCCATGTATACTATCATGCATTATTATACATCCAAACATACATCCACCTAGACGTACAAGAAAACAGGCATATACCAATACATATATCATGAATTTATTCATATATCAATATCTATACTCATAGATACTTCTTATATATATACACATCCATTAGATATCCATATACAAATATATCTCCTTACATCCCTTAAATATATAATTCAGTATCTATACTTACAACTCTACATACAATCATATATTCATCCATATACACTCAAATATAGACGAGGCATATATTAGCACATATCTATATACGACAAACAGTATCTTATTATACAAATAGCATGCCTTACACATAGGTTCACACATCATATACTATCTACTCCTCAATCAATACAAAAAATATTTCTATACATACACCTCATAGTTTGTCAATATAAGAACACTTACAATATGACTTATAAGGATACACACAAATAGTTATACAAGTATATATAATGTAGTGTACATCCAAGCATAGTTATAGATACGTGCCTATAGGAATAGATGTCAATACCCATAATACTTGTATATTTATGCGAACACATAACCACCCACACATATATGTATATATACAAACAATTACACATGCTTACCCTCAGAGAGCTCTGTACCTTGGGTCTCCTAATACCAGGGGCTTTACCCTAAGGCTGATCACCTATTCACCTTAGGACACAACTACCCCCATGGAGAATTACCCGTACTATCCTTACACACGCCGCGGTGCGGAGACCTGCATGGGCCACCAAATGTAACGACACACTCCCCAGGATACCCGGGATGTACGATTCCGTCCCAAATGATCCTAGAGCAGTGAGTGTTATGAAGAGAAATACAAAAAAACCAGCAGGCCGCTGTGCACGTGCTGGGAAGTACACGTAATGCTCCACACAAAAAATGACACAAGAGAATAATGGACAAATAAAACATCATTCATATATATTAAAAACAAAGTTCAATTACAAATTTACATACAACTTCCCAAGATACAACCCTCATATACAACACCTCACCACTCTCACCAAACAAAACCTAAAAGGTACAACGCACTCTCAACTCATCTCACTCACCAACCTAATTCTCAACTCACATAACTCCCACACAAACTCTACTGCTTCAACTCCATGTCGCAGCTCCTGCTACCAAACCAAACCTGAAATCACAAGGTGGGACACGTCACAGTGTGACCCAGTAGGAAACTACACTACTCTAGTACAGAATATTATGTTAATATTGATTTCACTACTTACATGAAACAGTTTCTTAAATTCGCCACACAACAATCATTATGAAGAATATTACATTCACGTAAACACAAGAAACATCAATAAGAAAAAGGTTCATTCATCAATAGTTCTTATGCCATTAAAGTTAATCATCATTTTGGAACCCCAAGTAAATAATAAGCAATCACACAAGTGCTGAAAGTAAAAAGTAACTGAAAAATAGAAATTAGAGACTACGTTAGTTCAAATTAGATGTTTAGTAATTACTTGGAAACCCGAGTCAACCGTAGGACGCTACGGAGCCGGACTTCACCCAGGGTGTGTGAAAAGTGGTACCTCAACCAGTGATACGGGCACTGGAGGAGCCTCTCGTAACTCTCTACCTGAAACGGAGCAAGGTACATGAGTGAGAAAAATCTCGGGTTTTCATGGGACAAACGGAGAAAACCATCAATTACCACTTGATGCATCACGAGTACACCACCGGCCTCTCTAACTCTAGTCAACTCCCCCATTCGGGAGTGACAAAGCGAGTGAGAAATCTATCACATGTCTACTCCTTAACTCCTATATCGAGCACTCCCGACATTATCTCTCTGCCTCACTCTTAGTTTCATACTTTATTTTGTACGTTATTTTAGTGGTCTCAATTATCACTTTCACAATATTTTTCATTCCTTTCATCATTATGCCGATATTGGGATTAACCACGACCATCTTTTCATATATTTCTTAATCATCGCAAGATTCTATTATTCCCGTGTAACGCACCAAACACATGCTCTCATTATTCCCATTATAGATATACAACATAAACTTGGTATATTCCCTTAGAAGCAACTAACGTAACGTATTCTAATAAGAGTACATGAAACATAACATGACATACTGACATGGCATATTAAAACTACAACATCCTACACAAGAATTGAACATGATAATGATGGCACCTTAACAACAATTACATCATCACCATTTCATGGAACATATCATAATAAAGGCTTGATAAACAGGATTGAACATCGCTTAAGACAATAACATGCCGTGACAATATTTGTAGCACAATACATGAATCTGTCTAAAATTGATAGAGCAAAAATATTACCATTTTAAGCTAATTACAGTCAGAATTTGTCTTCGGTTCCTTCATGAAAGTTGTAGGAAATTTTCTGAGTATTTCGTAGTGTCCTAAAGTATGGCATTTGGATTTTCTACTATTTATTATGATTTTTCAAAGTTATTGCACTGTATTGGAAAAAATTCAGCATATGAAAAGAATGAAACAATCTTATGACTACTTCCATTATAAGTTAATCTTAACATGAAATTGTCTTAACAATTAGCATCAAACACAACACATATCACACATGATTACTAGCCTAAATCCAATATGAACATGAAATCTTATTTTAACAACAATAACAATTTAACTGCTGAGGTGTTTATTAATCTCACACTTCCTCTTCAACATCCAACATATATAAAAAATGGTAAGGCAAATTTTATATAGTCTTCAAGCAAGTTAGAGTCACAATTTCAACATGAACATAAATATAAAGAAATTCTACAATCATGGCACTTTAAGATTATAATTTCCATAACAAAATTAACATGCTATGAAGGACCTTTTTCAACATTTTATTTTAACCAAAATTTCAACATGATTCTAATGACAACAAGAAAATTATCATAAAACTAATCTAGTATACATTTGCAAGAGAATACTACTAACTTAAACATGCTAACTCCTACATCAATAATAACCTAACATTCTTACTAAAGTAGGTGATTCTTACCTCTCAAAAATCCACCAATCTTCAAGAACCTAATTTGAATTCTTCCTCCTTCCTTCTTCAAATTCCCTCCATCCTTTAGTGTGCTTGCAAGAGGATAATGAGAGGTGAATTTTAGGCAAATTTGGTGGAGGAAAACGCGAGAGAGAGAGAGAGAGGAGAGAGAGTGAGAAAATGATAAAAACTGGGATTTTTCTTTTCTTTTTTCCTTTTGTATTTTCTCCTCTCATCATGCAATTAATTTAACCATGACAAGTGTACACTTATGTGTCACTAATGCATGCATTCTCTTATGCATGAGATATTAGTGGAGAATGAGGTGTCATGGTGAGAAAAATTGAAATATCAAATTTTCCTTTATTAAAAATACATGTATTCATTCTTATGCACTCATTTAATACCATATATACCATTGTATATACAAAGTATTTTGAATTAAAGAAGTACTAAAAATAGTTTATTAATTATAAAAATTATTTTTAATTTAGGAAAAATTCTTTAAAAATATGGATAAATACACGTAAGCCATAAAGTATTTATATGATCAAGAATACACTAACTAATACCGTAGATGTGGGACATGGTGTTTATAGATGCCTGCCTAATCTCATCCCCTTTGGAGGAGGAGCTCTGATGGACGCGGAGGGGGAACCGAGAACCCAATCCCTCGACACGAGTGCTCGATCGGTCGGTCCAAGCACCCGACCTATCGACCATCCTTTTCTTCTTCTGTTGCTCCCTCCAGACTCGGTCCATACTGGACTCACCACTGCGTCGGCTTTCGTTAGTCATATCTGCAGACAACAAACATAATTACCGTGAGTGGTGGAGAAAAAGATATAGATTTGAGATACCTTACCCGGGCTCCATAAAAGGATCTTTATCGTATTATCGCTCAACAAATACTGAATCGGCATATCTTATCTCGGTCAACTCAAGAGGGACTTCATCGCCTTGACCTCGCCCGATGACAACCTGGCTCTGACCTGCTCCAAAGACATCTGAGACTCCACTGCAAGCTCAGGATTCGGAGAACTCCAACCATTAAGCAACAACCCCAGGCCGGGGAGAACGACGAATATGAAGGTATACATCCACCCAGGGTCAGAAACTGGGAGGTCGTATATGAGCCTCGTACCCGGGCGAGCAACGATGTGATACCACACTCGTTGAGAGTCGGATATTATCCTAAAGAAATACCTGAATAGCCTTAGGGTCGGACAGAATCCACAAAGCTCGCACAACTCGATAAAGCCAAATAAGTGAGGGAAACCTTGAGGAGCGAGTCTACAGATAGAAAGCTCCGAGAAGCATAGAACCTCAATAATGAAGGGGTGAATGGGGAATCGGAGTCCTAAGCAGAAAGATTTGAGATACACCCCAAACCTCCTTCTTTTGTGGAAAACACACTCTCTCATCCGAACTAGGCATCCTAACCCTGAAGGGGTCACAGAAACAATCTCGCCAAACCTCGACAGTCAGATGGAGAGAAAACCTAGGGGCCATGTCTAAGATGACTCCAGGGACCTTCGACTTTCGATTCCTTCGACGAATGGGAAGGTTGGGCTCAACCCAGATTCATTTCCCCTTTCCAGAAACTTCCCCGCATCGAGGGGGCCGGAGGCGCTCCGCTAGCTCCTCAAGGGTCGACACCTTGAACACAACTGGAGCAAACATGCCTGACGAACCTACAAGAGAATCAGGGTCGAAGAGAGGAGATACCTTGAGAAGGAACATGCGATCTTCTCCGAGAGCAGCAATGTTGAAAGCAAGCAGGAGAAACAAGGAAGGAGATGAAGCTGAAAAATCTCAACCTTTTCTTCGATTTTTCTCTTATATGTTAAGAAACCCAACCGGCTGACATCCGATGCCAAAAACTTGGCGTGAACAAAAGATTGCACGTGCTAACTCCCAAGTGTAGGAGGTCGCCAAGTAGTAATAATCCTAGTGAGCCTAGGGTCGAACACGGGGACAACTTGTTTACTACCAACAATGGTCACAATTAGCTTAAGCGGCATGAGAAATACCACCCTTTGGGGTGAGGATTTGTTGGGCAAATTTTTAAGGCAAACTACCGTTAAGCATGCAAATAGAGAAAATGTGAGAAATCAAGCAAAAATGAGAAGTGTGAGTGTTCATGGTTTCATGGTGTAGTCGGGCTTACAAATTCATTTCAAATAACTACGATCCCTCATCTGACTAAGGAGAGAGCGATCGGATAATTTGACATTTCATCGAACACATTGGCTTACAAATTCATTTCAAATAACTACGATCCCTCATCTGACTAAGGAGAGAGCGATCAGATAATTTGACATTTCATCGAACACATTGGGTGCGAAAAATAATGAATGAAACATATGAGAAAAAAAATCAAAAATTAGCACAATAGAGAGGGTCCACTAGGATGAGCCTCTCATTGGATTTCCCACTATGGTTCCAATATACAACCCTATCTCAATGTTTCATCCACATAGAAGAGGTTAAAATCAAGCTAGAAATGAAATATATAGGCCCAACATACATCAATTCACCATAAACACACACAAGAAAACTAGCCACTCATCATAAACAAAGACACCATTTTTGATTTCAAAATCAACATCCAAATGTTTTTACACGTAACAAAATTCAACAAGAGAAAGGAAAAATATAAGCTTGCAAACAAAGAAACCCCCTTGTGAGAAGATCCCAAGCTTCCTCCTTGATCTTCTCCCTTGAGCTTCACCCTTTCTCCTATTATCTCCCAAGCCCTAGGAATTAGTTTTTAGAGCAAGAAAATAACAAGAACCAGCCCCCTCCCCAAAACACAAGCCATAAACCAAGCAGAAGCCTCAAAGCCCCCAAAACCTGTAAAAAAAATAGAACACAATTAAAACCAGCCCCATAGTCTTTTTTTTGCGTTCAGCCAATCACCCACGAAATCTGGGCCCAGCAAAATGTTATCCGCCAACGGGGGGGGGGGGGGGGGGGGGGGGAACAATTTTCCGGGGGTGGGCCCCCCAGCGCCTTCATAGGCGCTGCTTCATTAAATCGGGGGGGGGGGCCTAATTCCCTTCCCCCCGCTCACGAGCGGGGGCCGTTTTTTTCCAACCCCGCTCGTGAGAGCGGTGTCCGTTGCTTGGCGAGCCGGCCAGGCGGGGCGGTTAAATTTTTTTAATTATTTTTTTAAATTAACACACAGCGGCAACAGCGGCCCGCTCAGAAGCGGGCTGTGGGCCTGCTGCGGGATTTTTGGGGTTTTTTCTCTTCCAAGCTTCAAAAAATCCTGGAAAAATTCCAAAAAATTTGAAAATTTTCCAGGGGTACCTGAAAAATAAGATGAGCTAATATTAGTCCATAAAAATCGTATTTTATGTATAAAAATAGATTAGGCGTTAATAATCTACGATATCACAAAAACGCACGTATCAACGCCAAAATTAATACGATATACACATAAAATACCCAGAAATGGGGGGGAATAAGCAATTTATATCCCGAATCACACCCCCAACTAGCTATTTGCTAGTCCCTAGCAAATCAAGCGATACATTCGGATTAAAATGAAAACATGCACCAATCTCACAATATTCTCATGGCATACTCCAAAAGTTATTTCCAAGTGATTTCAAAGCTAATATACACAATGTATGAAAGTAATTAACAAATGATACTCTTCTCAATCCAATTTAAAGAAAAGTAAGGCAATAAGCGCTGTATCACATATGTCGGGGAATATCACGATGCCATGAATACCAATCTTCAAGGAAATGACCAATACAAAAGAAATTTTCTCTAAGTTGTGGAGGAATGAGATTGCAATAATCATGTTGGTTATTCACTCAATTATTCATACTCTTTTTTCTTTTTCTTTTCTTTTTTTATGTTTTTGTGCCCTCCCCTAAATCTTCTTTTTCGTGTCCTCCCCAATGTTTCTTGTGGCACCGACTACTTGACAAGACTAGAGGAACGATGCAACTTTTCTTTCCTATTTTTTGGGTTTTTTTTGCATACACGCGATAACGCAATATAGGCAAAAAGATGGAATGATTTCTAAATCTCGTCTTTGGCATCCTCCCCAATGTTTCGTGGGGCACCGGCTACTAAACTTGATTAGAAAGACAATTCACTTATCTTATAGCTCTCTTTCTCTCATTCCAACACAAACACGCAATTCATCCATCCATTCCTTAGAAGAAAAACAAAGCATAACAAATTGGCCATCTCCTATCCAATTAAAAACTACATCATTCATCCCAACATGAAATTGCTTACGCCAAACTTTTCCCAAATTGTTTCAAATAGAGCATCACGACATATGAAATAGTCTCATTCATGGTATATTAGCATTTGAATCCAAATTGGGAAAGAAGTTAAAACACGCCAATCAAATATCACTGAGTTGATACCAAAATAGGATTTAAATCTAAATGTATGCATGAAGATGTAGCATGTAAGGGATCAAGCACAAAGCTAGAGCAAGGATAGTAGTTGATGTTAAGCTCGCAAGATGTTGGAGATGACAAAAGGGGTGTCTCCACACAAAATTTTTTTACAAAACAACTAATTATACATCCTAAACATCCTAAAACAACCTAACAACAACCTACAACCCACCCCCCAACTAAATATATGCATTGTCCTCAATGGATGAAAGGATAGTAGAAGCAAAAGTTGGAACAAACACACCTATTTAGTCGCCGCCCGAAGGCGGGTCCGCAAGTTCCTCGGTGTTTCGCTCCTTAGCCCACGAATCAAAGTAAGGCTTCAAACGTTGTCCATTGACATTGAACTCACTCCCATCTTTTTTCTTCACCAAGGTCACCGCTCCATGATTGTAAACATGTTTCACTACAAACGGTCCAGACCATCTAGATCTCAACTTTCCCGGAAAGAGATGAAGCTGGGAGTTGTATAATAGCACGCTTTGGCCCGGAAAAAATTCCCTCCTCAAAACCATCTTGTCATGCTCAAATTTCATGCGCTCCTTAGCTATTTTGGCATTGTCATATGCATCCCGCCGCAACTCCTCCAATTCACAAATCTGCAATTTACGGAAATTGTTGGATGAGTCACAAATGGAATTAAATTGTTTAATTGCCCACAATGATTTGTGCTCTAATTCCACAGGCAAATGGCAATGTTTTCCATAAACAATCCTATATGGCGACATTCCTAAAATTGTTTTGTAAGCGGTCTGATATGCCCAAAGTGTTTCCGACAATCGGACACTCCAATCCTTGCGTGTAGGATTCACCGTTTTTTGTAGGATGTTTTTGATTTCTTTATTAGCCAATTCCGCTTGGCCATTGGTTTGGAGGTGGTAAGGTGTGGAAATTTTGTGTGTGACCCCAAACCTCTTCATCAAGTTAGAGAATGGTTTGTTACAAAAATGAGAGCCACCATCGCTAATAATAGCTTTAGGAACTCCAAAACGTGCAAAAATATTTTCTTTGAGAAATTTTAGCACGGTAGCACCCTCATTGTTTCTACATGCAATGGAAGAAGAGTTGGGGTTCTGCGCGTGATGGCCTAGGGATAGGGTTGCTGGTAGCTTGTCATAGGAGGTAGGCTAGGGTTCTGTTCAAAAAGGAAAGGAGAGCTCCTCTTTCTCCTTTGTGCGGCTGAGGGATAAAAGAGCCCTGTATCCTTAGGGTAGAGTGTAGGTTAATATATATATATCTAGTATTAAAAACAACAGTTAGGCTTAATGATGTTTCATTCAATTTAATCACGTTTAGCTTGATATCATATATCCAATGTTGCAGATAAATCACACCTCTCACTACTACCTCCTGGATACTGAGAATCGCATCGAGCAGGCATTCCGGGAACGGAGGCGACGCGTTCCGTTGATGCTTCCAGATCCGATGCCGATTCACGTATGACCGTCAGACTAGGTTGGTATCCCTCTACCCGTAGAAACCCACACCGTAACAAACTGAACCTTAACTAAAACTGGACAAAAATAATTAAATTTACTTTTCCGCACCAGTAAAACGCTGCTCACCGTAGATCGACGATCGGACTGATTTGACTGTGCACATAGGATAGAATCGTCGGATAGGCTGAACGGACATTTTGACATGTGATTGTTAGGGTAGCCACGGTTAACCTAGAAACAAACCCTAATAAGATTTATTGAAAAACGCGACCTGACACCGTCGCCGTGACACTGTTTCAGACGAACTACCGCGGACGCGACGACTGGACGAGACGCTCCGGATGGACGACACACTCGCCATCGCAGGCAAGTGTATCCACTTGCACTTTTTGGCCGTGCTTAGGCCCTAGTTGGTTAGAATTGTTAACTGTGAACAAATAGAACTGGACGTGAAATGATAGCGTCCGGGACGACTCCTGACGGCTCAGACTTGACGACGAAGTCTGAGCCTGACAACAACAACTTTTTAATGCTGTAGGGCTATCATGTGTGTGCGTGTGTGTGGACACCCTAGAATAACCCTTCCTGTCTTGTCACGTCCCTTCCCGTCTTGCACAACTCGCTGGGCAATAGGGCACTCGTCGAGTGATCCCTTGTACTGATTCACAGCCTGCGGGCAATAGGGCACTCTCCAAGTTGAGAGGGTGATCCCTTGTATTGATACACAGCCCGAGGGCAATAGGGCACTCTCCAAGCTAGAGAGAGTAATCCCTTGTACTGATTCTCAGCCTGCGGGCAATAGGGCACTCGCTAAGCTAGAGCGAGTGATCCCTTGTACTGGTGTCTTGTCTTGTCTTGTCTTGTCTTGGGGTTTGGGGTTGGGTTGAGCGTATGCACGGCAAGAGGGTCTGATCCCCCTCGAACCGTAAGGCGTGAACCCTTTCGTGTCTCACTTGTCTTGTCCTGCCTTGTTTCCGTCACGTCCCGTCTTGTCTTGACACCTGTAGGTTAGTCCCGTAGTTGGTAGCACACGCTACGACTACCACGTATCCCGTTTTACTTTCCTGTTGCGTTACTTCCTGTCGTGTTACTCTGTTATAACCATAACATGCTAATCAACCAGTAATCTGTTGTGTAAAAGAACCTCAGCCTGCTAATCAACCAGTAAACCGTTGTTTAAAGTTCGGTGCACTTGCAGTAAAGTCTAACCCTTCTCGTAGACTTTACCTGACGTACAGTTCCTTTTTCTTTGGTGCTGTACGTCAGGTGTTCAGCCAGAGATCGTGGACGAGGCAGACTCGCTGGAGTACGTGGAGCCGAGGACGTCGTCACCAGAGTACGTACCTGACGAGGACCAGACCTAGCGGTCATTTTTAGTCGTCACTTTCAGAGGTTGCTACTTTTCAGTTTGTCCTTAAACTTTTGTTGCCATGCTTAGGCTTCTTTAGACTTTGTACCAGTTGGATATTATTTCTCCATATAAATGAATGCCATTTCCTTTCTGTACTTTTGTTGTTCCTAAACTTTATAAATGCAAGAACCTGAAACTTTCAAAATGGTACCCCCTACAGACGCTTATTGGGTCCGAGCTTCTAAAGCTCTGGCCTAAGCGGGCCTCGTCACGTTTCGCTTCCGTCCATTTTGGGAAGCGGGGCGTGACAGCCACCATCACTAATAATAGCTTTAGGAACTCCAAAACGTGCAAAAATATTTTCTTTGAGAAATTTTAGCACGGTAGCACCCTCATTGTTTCTACATGCAATGGCCTCCACCCATTTGGATACATAATCAACGACCACCAAGATATATGTGTACCCAAATGAAATGGGGAATGGCCCCATAAAATCTATGCACCAACAATCAAAAATTTCAATTTCTAAGATCGGGTTTAAGGGCATCATGTTTCTTTTTGTTATTCCCCCTAACTTTTGACATGGCACACAAGATTTACAATACGTGTATGTGTCCTTAAACATGGTGGGTCAATAAAATCCACATTATAAAATTTTGGCCACCGTTTTATGTGCAGAAAAGTGTCCCCCACATGCACCACAATGACAAAAATGTAATACACTAGCAAACTTGTCATTTGGCACACACTTTCTAACAATTTGGTCGGAACAATATTTATACAAATAAGGATCATCGAAAAAGAATGATTTTACCTCATGTTTGAATCTCCTTATGTCCCGAATCGACCAAAAGTGAGGAACCTTACCAGAAACCAAGTAGTTTACAATATCGGCGTACCATGGCAAGGAAGACACGGCAAAAAGTTGCTCATCCAGAAATGCATCATGAATTGGTGCGGTGGCGGGCTCGTTCCCGAAAGTAAGCCGTGACAAATGATCCGCCACCAAGTTTTCCACGCCCTTCTTATTATTGATCACGACGTGGAACTCCTGCAAAAGCAATATCCATCTAATAAGCCTTGGTTTAGCATCTTTCTTTGAAAGCAAATACTTTAGGGCCACATGATCCGTAAAAATGAGAATGGGTGACCCTAAGATATAGCTCCTAAACTTCTCCAAAGCAAACATTACGGCGAGCAATTCTTTCTCTGTTGTTGTGTAGTTCTTATAGGCTTCATTGAGGGTTTTGCTCGCGTAGTAAATTACACATGGTACTTTCTCCCTCTTTTGACCAAGCACTGCTTCCACGGCAAAATCGCTTGCATCACACATAATCTCGAATGGGAGGCTCCAATCCAGCACCTGCAAAATGGGAGAAGTAGTCAATGAACATTTCAATAATTCAAATGAAGATGACACTCACGTGTCCAAATAAATTCGGCATCAATAGTTAGTAAATGGCAAAGGGGTCGGGAGATGGCACTAAAGTCCTTGATGAAACGACGATAGAACCCTGCATGCCCAAGAAATGATCGCACATCCTTCACGGTTTTTGGAGCCGGTAGCTTTTCAATTATCTCCACTTTAGCTCGATCTACCTCCATTCCTTGCTTTGAGACTTTATGTCCAAGAACCATCCCCTCCGTAGCCATGAAGTGGCATTTCTCCCAATTTAGGAGGAGGTTCTTCTCAATGCATCTACTCAAAACCAAAGAAAGATTAGACAAACAACTTTCAAATGAGATTCCAAAAACCGAAAAGTCATCCATGAAAATCTCCACAATTTCAACCATATCACTAAAAATACTTAGAACGCATCGTTGAAATGTGGCGGGTGCATTGCACAAACCGAAGGGCATCCTACGAAAGGCAAATGTGCCGAAGGGACAAGTGAACGTGGTTTTCTCTTGGTCTTCCGGGGCAATTTCCACTTGGTAGTAGCCCGAATACCCGTCCAAAAAGCAATAAAATTCATGGCCCGCAACCCTTTCTACGTCAAGGAATGGCAAAGGAAAATGGTCCTTGCGGGTTATGGCATTAAGCTTCTGATAATCTACACACATACGCCAATCGGTGGTGGTTCGCGTAGGGATCAACTCATTATTTTTATCCCTAATGACGGTGATTCCAAACTTTTTGGTCACAATTTGGATGGGACTCACCCATTTAGTATCCGAAATCGGGTAAATGATACCCGCATCCAACAATTTTACAAGTTCATTTTTTACAACCTCCATCAACGTCGGGTTAAGCCGACGTTGCAACTCTCTCGAGGGTTTTGAATCCTTTTCCAAATAAATGTGATGTGAGCACACTAAAGGGCTAATTCCCGTGATATCCGCTAGTGTCCAACCTATAGCCTTTTTGTGTGTTCTCAACACCTCCAATAATTCGTGTTCTTGCTTATGTGTGAGGTTAGAATTTATTACCACCGGGAATGTCTCACCCTCTCCAAGGTATGCAAACTTCAAATATTCCGGAAGTGGCTTTAGATCCAATTTGGGATGCTCCGAAGATGATGGCATTTGAGGTGGGGAGTCCGTAGGCAATGTCTCGAATCTCGGAACCCATTTGGTGCTTGGTCCCGCATGTGTCTCCTGTACAAGAAAAGATTCATCAATATGCTCACAAAAAGAGTCAAGAAAATCTAAAGCATTATCAAATTCGGAACCGAAATGATCTTCAACACATGACTCAATAGGTTCCGAAGCCAAAAAGTCAACCATGTAAACTTCATCGTATTCCTCCTCTCGTGGTGGCAATTTGCATGCATTGAAAATATTATGTTCAAGAGTCATGTTTCCAAAAGAGATTTTTAATTGGCCACTCCTACAATTAATCAATGCATTGCAAGTGGCCAAAAATGGTCTTCCTAGGATTATCGGGGTGGGATTCCCCGATGTGGGTCCTTGAATGTCAAGGACAATGAAGTCAACGGGGTAATAAAATTTGTCCACTTGGACAAGCACATCCTCGACACAACCCCGTGAAATCTTCACACTCCTATCCGCTAGTTGTAACACAACCGGCGTGCTTTTTAGTTCACCCAATCCTAGTTGAAGAAAGACCGGGTAAGGCAATATGTTAACACTCGACCCCAAATCCAAAAGTGCTTGACCTATCCTCTTTGTGCCTATGGTGCATTCAATTGTAGGGGATCCCGGGTCTCTACATTTTTGGGGAGTGTTGTGTTGCACAATGGAGCTCACTTGCTCCGTTAAGAAAGCTTTTTTCTTCACATTCAAATTCCTCTTCACCGTGCACAAATCCTTAAGAAACTTAGCATATGTGGGAATTTGATTAATTGCATCAAGTAAAGGAATATTAATTTGACATCGTTGAAAAATCTGCCCGATTTCTGCTTGATACTTATCCTTGGATGGCGGGGAGAGCCTTTGAGGGAATGGTACCGGAGTAGAATAAGGATTGGGCTCCTTGGATGGATTCTTCATTGTTGTGCCTTCACCTTGCTCCTCCTCTAGCACCAAGTCCGGTATTTGTTCCTTCTCTCCCACTTCCTCCACTTGTGGATCTTTATGTGGCTCCACATTTTCAAAAAAATTTCCACTTCTCAATGTCGTCACCGCTTGACATTGCTTCATTGAACCCCCCTCCCCGCCGATGAAGAAGAGTTCATATTGGTGTTGGGCAATGGTTGGGATGGAAGCTTCCCCTTCTCTATACTTGCGGTCACTTTCGCCAAATGCTCCGCCATTTGTTGATTTTGAGTTTGTTGGAGTTGTTGAAATTGTTGGAATTGTTGACTTTGGGCTTGTTGCACTTGGATGAGTTGTTGCAACGTCTCATTTATGGAATTCATTTGGGTCTCACTTCCTTCCTCTCTCTTCCTTTGGAAACCTCCACCTTGGTAATTTTTATTGAAAGGAGGTGCCTTGTACGGTTGATGAGATTGTTGTGTAGTGTCACGCCCCGCTTCCCAAAAATATGGAGGCGAAGCGTGAGAAGGTCCGCTCAGACTTGAAGCTACAAGGCTGCAAGTCCGATAAGCGTCAATCAACTTTAAACTGCAGGTCCTTGCAACACGAAACCAAACAAAGATAATAATAAGGAAATGAGACAAAAGAGAAATCTCAGAATATCCATAATAATAAATTCCAACATCGCAAAAAAGCCACCAGGCTGAAAAGAAAAAGAGTCTAAAGGCCCAAACATGGCCAACAATTGTACAATGTACAAGTAAAGGTGCCACGCACCGACAACTAACAGGAAACCTAAAACAAAAGGAAACTCAGCAAGGTCACCGGTGGCCACAAACTCCTCCTGGACAGACATGGGCTCAGGCTCAGCGTCAGCAAATACCACGTATCCAGCAACGGTCTCTGGCTCAAGGTCTAATATGTGACACCCAAAAGAGCAAGGGGCACATGTCAGCAAGTCTACAAGAGACTTGTGCAAGGAAACTGAAAGTAAAGTGAACAACCTAGCAATTCTAGCATGATGCAATGACATAGCAGTTATAAGATGAGTGCGACAAGTAAAGTAAAGTAAAGTAAAGTAAAGTAAAGTACAAGCATGGCATTTGAGATATGGCATGGATGTCAAGTTTTACATGAACAAGCACAAGTACAAAGACAAGTCTAGTAAGCACGTCGTGCACAGAGATTACGCCTTGTGGCTAGAGTGGCTGCGTGGCCAGCTCCTAGCTCAAGTGATCGCTTATCCCTACCCCTCCACGTGTATCGAGCCAGGGCCTTACCCCCGAACGCGTATGCTCGCTTCTGGATCACGAGCCAGGAAGTGTATTTCAATATGGCATAGGGGTGCACCTAGCCTCAATAAGGAAATCGGGCATTGGTTTTTGACCAACACATGAGGCCCGCTTCTGGATCACGAGTCCAGGAAGTATTGTTCATGATGGCGTAGGGGTGCACCTAGCCATACAAGGAAGTACAAGTAGTGTAGCGTGTGCTACGAATGCAACAATCAACTTGGATGACATGTAGAGTGCAATGCATGGCAGTTAAAAGTGCGTACAGATAAAAAATTTAAACGTGACAGATATCAATGCATGCATGACATGGCAGGGTGACTGATCTAGCTTCGTTGTCAAGCTAGATGCCAAAGTTGCGTCTAGACAGCTATCATTTCACTGTCTAGTCTCTTTTACGCTAAAAACAAGGAAGTGGCCTAAAACATGGTCCTACACAAGAGTTGGCAAGTTTCACTTGCCTGCAAGTACAACGTCTGAGAAACACCGTCCAACGAGTCCAAAGTCACAATTATCCTACGTGCACAAGTCCACCGGCCTACATCCGTTTTATTAATCTTGATTAGTGAATTTAAATCATTTAAAACATTTAAAACACTTTAAAAACATCAATTTTAGTCTTGATTAGCAGGCAATGGGTTGGGGGTCCTAGGGGTGCAAAGCGTTACCTCAACACGACGCGAAAGCTACACTGGCATCGGGTAGCGACGCCAGAGGTTGGAATAAAAGAACGCGCTCCAAGTCCTGATTCCAAAATAGATTCCTCGCTGGAAAGATCAGAACAGCAACTGGAGCAACGAATCCAGATTCCGAAGCTAGCACGTGCGACGACGGGCTACGACGTGTCGCAACGTCGTAGGCGGTAAATCCTCGAAGAGAAAGCACCTAGGTGGGGCCCACAGTAGTCCTAGGGACCAATGGGGGGACCCACAATACCTCTGGAGAACTTGGGGGGGCCTACGGTGGCAAGTGGTGCGACGGATGCGGGGTTGCGACGATTGGCTCTCGATCAGACACTAGCCGGTGCGGGGAGTTCCGTCTGTCGGGCACTAGGGGAGCGAGAGATGCAGCGCAGCTGGGTTGCAATGGAGCAGGGAGCGCTTGGTGCGGGGGATTTCTTCGGTCGGTACGGGCGACAGCGTCGGTCGGGCGCTTGGGCGGGGGCTTGCAACGTTGCAACATGCGGGCGATGCGGGGGATTCTGTCGGTCGGTGCGGGCGGGAGCGGGGGTCGGTGCGAGCGATGCGACGCGGGGTTGCAAGCGGGTGAGGGTGCGGTGCGGAGGCGGGGAAATCTCTCGGTCAGACCTAGAGATGTCCTCGGTCGGACACGGGCGATGCGGGCGATCGGTGCAGCGGTGCGGAGCGGAGCTTGGTGCGGGCGAGGGCCTCAGTCTGTGCGGGGAAATGGGGATGAAATCCTCGGTCGGTGCGGGGGTGGCTGTGCAACGTTACGACGAATCGTCGCAAGGTGAATTTGGGTTTTGGGAGCGGCTAGGGTTAATTTCTTGCGAAAATAGGTCTTCCTAGGGATTGTTTATATAGTTTAGAGGGGTTGACTTGGTCTAGGGCTAATCCTAATGGGATTAGAAGTTTAAAATAATTTAAAATTCAAATCTCTCTTTCCTAATCACATAGGGATTGGGTGCGGCCAAGATAGGGGCTAAGATTTGGCTCAAAAATTGTTTAAAACGTTTTGAACTTAAATAAATTTTATTTGGCCGAAAATAATTAAAAACCTAGTTGTTAAAAATATTTTAAACCTTGCTAAAAATATAAAGTAGGTCAAATGAACTCCAAAAATTATAAAATAAATATCGGGGTGATCGTGATGACGAAAGAAAGCTAACTAAGAAGACGGATCTCAATTTTGACGTCGAGTGACGAAACTAAAAATAGAAATGTCCCCCGTCAAAAGTGAAAATCACAACGTCTCTTCGAATAAGTTCAAATCGTGGGAGAACGACCCGAGAAATGTCGTTCCAAATTAGTGCCACAAGTTAATACTCTAAGAGACGTTCACAACGCCATATCACACCAAAGTGTTCAAAAGCAAACAAAGTCTAAAACAAACACGTGCACGGTCAACAGCACGTGCACAAAGAAGATACGATCGGAAAGCGACCGTTACATCCTCCCCACCTTAGAATAAAGTCCGTCCTCGGACTTTCTAACATATCTAGTCGTTCTAGTAGCTACCCCAATCATGTCACATTATAATTTAACCCATGAATAGCTATTACAAGTGCTTATATATGCACTAGATAGTCAACATTAATACTACCAACATGTATGTATTCACGCACATTATACACTTATATCCATTATAGTCAGTCAAATTCATACACGTATTTCAATCATATATATAAGCATACATCCCTTATATAACTACTACTTACCTAACACAAAACAATATTTCAGATACTCATATAAGTATGGTCTCACACTAGCAAATACAATCATTGTTCTACGTATAGATAACTACCTATGCACAAAACAAACAGGGGTATACGACTCCCTAATATTCATCCGATACCAAACATCTCAACACATGTAGTCACGTCATACCATTATTAATCAAGTTTCATTGTATCTAATACACATTCACCTCTACTATAATTTCACAATATATATAGTCATTCAAATGCATCCAATTATTTCACCATACATTCACATTACGTACGGTCCTATAACTGTATTTACGACACGCAACATATACCATAGTCACCAATAACTATAACTAAGCACATACTTACCCGTGCATGGTGCACACCCATACACGCTAACATTTCATTCATATATATACCAATCACACCACTATATAATTAGCACATCTACGCACATAGTTTAGCTAGCACACATATGTTCACACAAGCAAGTCCTTAGTAAATAACTATACCACAAGACCAACACTTATAACTATATACTGGTGTAGCGACCCACAATCATGTGCGTAGCACAACCAGGCACAAACACTCCTATCACTATACATACATCATCCATCGCTATATGCAAGCTACAGTCATACATAATAATATACTTAGAGTATACCCACTCAAGCTTGAGTGAGACTCAATACACAGATCAAAATATTCTACATACGTAACACGGCATTTATACCTATACTATTACCACTCCGATATATATATGCTTCTACCAATATAACCATATACATACCATAAGTCAATCACACTTAATATTTAGTCAGGTAACACCCACATAGTTCAATTACTTTATATATATATCATAATAATAATACAGACATCAGCACACGTATAATTATAATACCCTTCCCAATACATACACATTCATCGTATATTCACACACATGTAACATATATATTCACTCCATAGCCTACTACCTATAATTAGTATACCAACACATCTATTCCATACATAATTAAGATATGCAATAGTCGTGTATACCTCCTGGAATACACGCACACAACATCCCGTAAAGCAAGCAATACCAATCAAAATTATAATCCTACTACCATATGTATATCACATATATACTCATGTAGCAAATACTTAACTACTTATGTCTAAGCACATTATGTATCTACGTACGAGCACACTCTCACACGTACTAACATATGGGTCATATACTAGGCCTACTTACTTAACTATACGTACACCTATTATTATCACACCTAGCATACACATAGTTTTACCAACATATTACTTCAACCATTATAAGTATCTCTAACTACATACACCCCATTAGATATTCCAACGCTAATTCTTATATACACAGGCATCCCTAGTATGGTATAGCTAACCACACACAAATCTATAAATACTGACACACAAACAACTTCATAATATCACGAATAACTCCGAGTATATATATATCACACAATAGGCAAACATTAATTTACTATGGGGGAGTACACTCATTCAAGCCCACATACACAACTTAGGTACATGCACCACGACAACATCACAAGGGGTCCAAGGGCCTACTAACAAATTTGGGTTGACACAGTCATTGACGAGCACTAAGGCCTAAGCAATAGAGGGAGATCGAGGTCGAAATCGTGACGAGAGAAGGATCGATAAGCACGAGTTCGGATAGGACGAATACAAGGAGACAGCTTGGTTAGATGAACATTGACTCAATTGTGATGTTTAGGTTGAGGAAAGGGAGATGTAGTGATACTTATATAGGATTGAGAAATGAAATAGTATAAATAACATAAGCTAAAATACACGAAATTTGAAAACTGTTGTACTTCAAAAGTTGGAATCCTCGTCTGTATAAAAAAATATTTGGAGATCGATAAAACGAGTTGTTCAAAATAAGTTTGAGTCGAATATACATAATAAGAGAAAATGGTCTATTGGTTTATATAAAATCATTATAAAAGGAAGTAAATCATTTACACGAATATTAAGGACGAGGTTTAGAAAATATTATACGTCAGTAATTTAATATAATGTTGGCAAAAGTTTTGAAAGTCAAAGAATGAAATTAAGTAACGGAAGAATTTAAACTCATGTTAAATGCTTTCAAAACCTTTAGGCTATGGAAAATTTAAAATAATCAATATTGAAACTACTTTTAGAGGAACCAGGATTTGCCAAAAATGAGAAACTGATTTACACGAGGTCCTTAACATATGAGCACAACGAACCTGGTACAGTTATATAAAATTAATTGAAATTCTATTTAGTTTATAAATTATCCTAAAAGTATGTATGGTGAACGGAAAGATAATAATAACTTAGTAGTAGAATTATCAAAATTGGTAATAAGCTTTAAAACCGAACTATGGAAGGTCCAGATGAGGAAATTGTTATGAAATAGTAATTTTACAAAAATCTGAAATAGGGAAAACGATGAGCATAACATTGACTTGCTGGAAGCTGAAATCCCAAGTGACTTGAAAAGTATATGAATGGCATAAATCAGGAAGGAAAGTTATAAATCGAGTTGGGCAAAATAAAAGTACGGTTCAGAATAAAATTAATATATGAAGGGACAAGGTATTTACATAGGTACGAAAAGCATAGGCTGGAAAAATATCATAAGCTAGTATTCCAAATTTCGACAAAGTTTTAAAAAAATTTTAAGTCAACGAAAGAGCACGAAGTATAAGTATATATATTAAAATTTTGAACAAATTTAAACTTAGGGAAAAGGAAGTCGAAAAATACTTTCAGAAGATTCAAGATTTGTAACGGAGAGATTCGAAAATTGACGACGATCGTCATGAGGCGATCTCGTGAATCGAGGCAAGGAAATTGGTCAGATGATCAAAACATACATACGCCTAGGATATGAACCAGGAAATCTACGGGGAAACTCCTACAGTCGACCGACTAAAAATTAAGAACTAAGCGTTAAGACTTTCTAAGGAGCTAGACGGTAATGAAATGCGCTCAGCTTGGCCCGAAATCGATGGACCCAAGCGAACGACTAAAGGAATTCTAGAAGTCTAATATGGTCAGAGTTAGACAAGAACCACTAAGGTAACTCCTACGACGATTAAATCAATTGCTAGCAGGGAGTCTAACTAACAATCAGAGGCCTCTAACTAGCAAGCACAGACGTCTAACTAAGTCTTCTTACCACCTAGTGACATAAGAAAACGACTAGACTCAAGGCTTATGACTCGGATGTTGCAATTTATTTAATGGACATTTCGTTATTATCGTCGTTCCGTTAATTCGCAATTGCGAGACGGACCTTCATGGGCCACCAACAAAACCTGTCATGCCCCGCTTCCCAAAAATATGGAGGCGAAGCGTGAGAAGGTCCGCTCAGACTTGAAGATACAAAACTGCAATTCGATAAGCGTCAATCAACTTTAAACTGCAGGTCCTTGCAACGCGAAACGAAACAAAGATAATAATAAGGAAATGAGACAAAAGCGAAATCTCAGAATATCCATAATAATAAATTCCAACATCGCAAAAAAGCCACCAGGCTGAAAAGAAAAAGAGTCTAAAGGCCCAAACATGGCCAACAATAGTACAACGTACAAGTAAAGGTGCCACGCACCGACAACTAACAGGAAACCTAAAACAAAAGGAAACTCAGCAAGGTCACCGGTGGCCACAAACTCCTCCTGGACAGACATGGGCTCAGGCTCAGCATCAGTAAATACCACGTACCCAGCAACGGTCTCTGGCTCAAGGTCTAACATGTGACACCCAAAAGAGCAAGGGGCACATGTCAGCAAGTCTACAAGAGACTTGTGCAAGGAAACTGAAAGTAAAGTGAACAACCTAGCAATTCTAGCATGATGCAATGACATGGCAGTTATAAGATGAGTGCGACAAGTAAAGTAAAGTAAAGTAAAGTAAAGTACAAGCATGGCATTTGAGACATGGCATGGATGTCAAGTTTTACATGAACAAGCACAAGTACAAAGACAAGTCTAGTAAGCACGTCGTGCACAGAGATTACGCCTTTTGGCTAGAGTGGCTGTGTGGCCAGCTCCTAGCTCAAGTGATCGCTTATCCCTACCCCTCCACGTGTATCGAGCCAGGGCCTTACCCCCGAACGCGTATGCTCGCTTCTGGATCACGAGCCAGGAAGTGTATTTCAATATGGCATAGGGGTGCACCTAGCCTCAATAAGGAAATCGGGCATTGGTTTTTGACCAACACATGAGGCCCGTTTCTGGATCACGAGTCCAGGAAGTATTGTTCATGATGGCGTAGGGGTGCACCTAGCCGGACAAGGAAGTACAAGTAGTGTAGCATGTGCTACGAATGCAACAATCAACTTGGATGACATGTAGAATGCAATGCATGTCAGTTAAAAGTGTGTACAGATAAGGAATTTAAACGTGACAGATATCAATGCATGCACGACATGGCAGTGTGACGGATCTAGCTTCGTTGTCAAGCTAGATCCCAAAGTTGCGTCTAGACAGCTATCATTTCACTGTCTAGTCTCTTTTACGCTAAAAATAAGGAAGTGGCCTAAAACATGGCCCTACACAAGAGTTGGCAAGTTTCACTTGCCTGCAAGTACAACGTCTGAGAAACACCGTCCAACGAGTCCAAAGTCACAATTATCCTACGTGCACAAGTCCACCGGCCTACATCCGTTTTATTAATCTTGATTAGTGAATTTAAATCATTTAAAACATTTAAAACACTTTAAAAACATCAATTTTAGTCTTGATTGGTAGGCAATGGGTTGGGGGTCCTAGGGGTGCAAAGCGTTACCTCAACACGACGTGAAAGCTACACTGGCGTCGGGTAGCGACGCCAGAGGTTGGAATAAAAGAACGCGCTCCAAGTCCTGATTCCAAAATAGATTCCTCGCTGGAAAGATCAGAACAGCAACCGGAGCAACGAATCCAGATTCTGAAGCTAGCACGTGCGACGACGGGCTACGACGTGTCGCAACGTCGTAGGCGGCAAATCCTCGAAGAGAAAGCACCTAGGTGGGGCCCACAGTAGTCCTAGGGACCAATGGGGGACCCACAACACCTCTGGAGAACTTGGGGGGCCCACGGTGGCAAGTGGTGCGACGGATGCGGGGTTGCGACGATTGGCTCTCGGTCAGACACTAGCCGGTGCGGGGAGTTCCGTCGGTCGGGCACTAGGGGAGAGAGAGATGCAGCACAGCGGGGTTGCAATGGAGCGGGGAGCGCTTGGTGCGGGGATTTCTTTGGTCGGTGCGGGCGACAGCGCCGATCGGGAGCTTGGGTGGGGGCTTGCAACGTTGCAACGTTGCAACGTGCGGGCGATGCAGGCGATGCGGGGGATTCTGTCGGTCGGTGCGGGCGGGAGCGGGGGTCGGTGGGAGCGATGCGGAGCGGGGTTGCAAGCGGGTGCGGGTGCGGTGCGGAGGCGGGGAAATCTCTCGGTCAGACCGAGAGATGTCCTTGGTCGGACACGGGCGATGCGGGCGATCGGTGCAGCGGTGCGGAGCGGAGCTTGGTGTGGGCGAGGGCCTCGGTCGGTGCGGGGAAATGGGGCTGAAATCCTCGATCGGTGCGGGGGTGGCTGTGCAACGTTGCGACGAATCGTCGCAAGGTGAATTTGGGTTTTGGGAGCGGCTAGGGTTAATTTCTTGCGAAAATAGGTCTTCCTAGGGATTGTTTATATAGTGTAGAGGGGTTGACTTGGTCTAGGGCTAATCCTAATGGGATTAGAAGTTTAAAATAATTTAAAATTCAAATCTCTCTTTCCTAATCACATAGGGATTGGGTGCGGCCAAGATAGGGGCTAAGATTTAGCTCAAAAATTGTTTAAAACATTTTGAACTTAAATAAATTTTATTTGGTCGAAAATAATTAAAAACCTAGTTATTAAAAATATTTTAAACCTTGCTAAAAATATAAAGTAGGTCAAATGAACTCCAAAATTATAAAATAAATATCAGGGTGATCGTGATGACGAAAGAAAGCTAACTAAGAAGACGGATCTCAATTTTGACGTCGAGTGACGAAACTAAAAATAGAAACGTCTCCCGTCAAAAGTGAAAATCACAACGTCTCTTCGAATAAGTTCAAATCGTGGGAGAACGACCTGAGAAATGTCGTTCCAAATTAGTGCCACAATTTAATACTCTCAGAGACGTTCACAACGCCATATCACACCAAAGTGTTCAAAAGCAAACAAAGTCTAAAACAAACACGTGCACGGTCAACAACACGTGCACGAAGAAGATACGATCGGAAAGTGACTGTTACATGTAGGCCCTTGATGTTGCGGTTGTTGTGGTCTCCAACTCAAGTTGGGATGATTCTTCCAACTTTGGTTATATGTGTTGGAGTTGAAGTTTTGTCCAAACACTTGATTCGCCTCCGCATTAGGTTCTCTCAAAACCTCCTTCAATGTGGGAATAGTGGGGCAATTTGAAGTATCATGCCCCGTAGTCTCGCAAATAACACAACTTTTCTCCATGGCTACACTCTTCACCGCCCTCAACTCCATGGCTTGGATCTTCTTTTGCATAGCTTCTAACCGGGCTTCCATAGCATCATCGGTCTTCAAGGTGTGTAAGCCACCACGAGTTGGTTGTGATGAAGAGGAGTCGCCTCTATCGAACTCCGAAGTTGTGTCTCATGTTTGTGCATTCTCTGCCACCATCTCCAAATAATCCCATACATCATCCGGCTCCTTATCAAAAAATTCCCCATTGCACATTGTCTCCAAAAATTGCTTTGATGTCGGTAAGAGTCCTTCATAGAAGAATCCAATGACACGACATTTCTCGAATCCGTGGTGTGGACATGAAAGTAGAAGTTCCTTTAGCCTCTCCCAAGTTTGGTAGAATGTCTCATTGTTGCGTTGGGCAAAGCTCATGATTTGCTTCTTCAATCCCTGTGTGCAAGGGAAAAAATTTCTTTAGAAACTCGGCTTGAAATTGCAACCATGAAGTAATTGAGTGTGATGGTAAAGCATTAAGCCAATTCTTGGCTTTATCTTTGAGAGAAAACGGAAATAACTTCAAGTATATCGTGTCGGCACTTGTTTTCCCATCAAAACATGTGGAGCATACATCTTCAAACTCCTTTATGTGAAAATATGGGTTTTCCCTCTCCAACCCATGGAAAGTGGGTAGGAGTTGAATTACCCCGGGTTTAAAATTAAAGGAGTTCGCATCCGTAGGTAACACAAAGCATGAAGCCGAGCCAGACCACGTGGGACTCAAAAGATCCCTCAAAGACCTAGGGACTTCGACTTGAGAATTAGTGTCATGGTTACTAGTATTATCATTGTTCATGTTGTCTTTCTCCATGACGTGTGTGCGTGTTAATCTATGTGTTCGAGGTGTTCGAAGCCACATAAACTAACCAAGCAATCGATGGTATGCAAAGAAAATGAAAACAAACAAAGTAAAATTTATATACGAATATGTACGAAAAGATGATATAGTCACAAAGCAAAGCTAAAAGCAATGTAATTGTCGATGGTAAAACCGTTGTCCCCGGCAACGGCGCCAAAAACTTGGCGTGAACAAAAGATTGCACGTGCTAACTCCCAAGTGTAGGAGGTCGCCAAGTAGTAATAATCCTAGTGAGCCTAGGGTCGAACACAGGGACAACTTGTTTACTACCAACAATGGTCACAATTAGCTTAAGCGGCGTGAGAAATACCACCCTTTGGGAAGAGGATTTGTTGGGAAAATTTTTAAGGCAAACTACCGTTAAGCATGCAAATAGAGAAAATGTGAGAAATCAAGCAAAAATGAGAAGTGTGAGTGTTCATGGTTTCATGGTGTAGTCGGGCTTATAAATTCATTTCAAATCACTACGATCTCTCATCCGACTATGGAGAGAGTGATCGGATAATTTGGCATTTCATCGGACACATTGGGTGCGAAAAATAATGAATGAAACATATGAGAAAAAATCAACAATTAGCACAATAGAGAGGGTCCACTAGGATGAGCCTCTCATTGGATTTCCCACTAGGGTTCCAATATACAACCCTATCTCAATGTTTCATCCACATAGAAGAGGTTAAAATCAAGCTAGAAATGAAATATATAGGCCCAACATACATCAATCCACCATAAACACACACACGAAAACTAGCCACTCATCATAAACAAAGACACCATTTTTGATTTCAAAATCAACATCCAAATGTTTTTACAAGTAACAAAATTCAACAAGAGAAAGGAAAAATATAAGCTTGCAAACAAAGAAACCCCATTGTGAGAAGATCCCAAGCTTCCTCCTTGATCTTCTCTCTTGAGCTTCACCCTTTCTCATATTATCTCCCAAGCCCTATGAATTAGTTTTTTAGAGCAAGAAAATAACAAGAACCAGCCCCCTCCCCAAAACACAAGCCAAAAACCAAGCAGAAGCCTCAAAGCCCCAAAACCTGTAAAAAACAGAACACAATTAAAACCAGCCCCCTAGACTTTTTTTTTTGCGTTCAGCCAATCACCCACGAAATCCGGGCCCAGCAAAATGTTATCCGCCAACGGGGGGGGGGACAATTTTCCGGGGGGTGCCCCCCCAGCGCCTTCAGAGGCGCTGCTTCATTAAATCAGGGGGGTGGGCCCCCCGTAATTCCTTTCCCCTGCTCGCGAGCGAGGGCCGTTTTTTTCCAACCCCGCTCGTGAGAGCGGGGTCCGTTGCTTGGCAGGCAGGCCAGGCGGGCCGGCCCGCTGGGCGGTTAAATTTTTTTAAATTAACACACAGCGGCAGCAGCTGCCCGCTCAGAAGCGGGCTGTGGGCCGGCTGCGGGATTTTTGGTGTTTTTTCTTTTTTTTTCTTTTTTTCTGATGTAATAATTCCCAGAATCACTTCCTTGGCTTGTAAAATCCCCAAAAAATACTTCCAAGCTTCAAAAAATCCTGGAAAAATTCCAGAAAATCTGAAAAATTTCCAGGGGTACCTGAAAAATAAGATGAGCTAATATTAGTCCATAGAAATCGTATTTTATGTATAAAATCGATTAGGCGTTAATAATCTACGATATCACAAAAACGCACGTATCAACGCCAAAATTAATACGATATACACATAAAATACCCAGAAATGCGGGGGAAATAAGCAATTTATATCCGGAATCTGTGCCACGTGTCCAAAGCCAGCCACCAGAAATGGCGGAGATCACTCCAAAGACGAAAGGGTTTTGGCGGCACATATCAAATCAAATGTTTCGAATCTGTGCACATTTAAGGAGATTACTCATCATTTGGTCCTAGTCAGCGCGACTCTGAGGCGCAAATGATGGGAGCCATTGTTTGAGCTCGGGTACGAACCCAATTTGGATATCCGCATACCTGGCCCGTTTAGCATTCTCGACCCAATACCCCCCCGCGCTCTAAGCAGGTTACAGCTGATTCGGACGAACGGGGCATTCGACCGTTGGGCTAGTGCCGACATTCAAGGGAGATGCGAGTAAATGGACAGCCGTTAACTCGAATCACGGAGAAGATCATGCCCCAATCAATGAGGGATGGTTATGTTGAGTATTGGTGTTTCATACCAATGTTATTTTGATGATGATCACAACATTATGTTGTTGCTAATGACTCTCTTGTTTTAGTCTCTTAGTTACTTTTTAAGAATATCATTTTGGGAGACTAAACACTTGGTGCAAGGATGGACGTCAAGTGGAGAAGGGCCAAAGCTTGGACTCAAGGGTGCCAAAGCTTGGAGATGATGGGGAGCATCAAGGCATCAAGATTGAAGCCATAGACTCTAAGAAAAGCAATGTAATCCATGTAATATTTCATTTATTGCTCTATCTCTTTTTGAGTCTAGGATTTATGTAATGCCTTGATAGATGGTCTACTCATTCATGCATATGCATTTAACCATCTTAGTGAGCCTTAGGATTATCATAGAATCAAACCCATTAGGCTCATCGTGTCCAAAAACTCATTTGGAGTCTCTAGCTTTCCTACAGTCGCCTACTGAAGGATTCACAGTCGACTGGGTGTATCCAGTCGCCTGTCGAGCCTTCTACAGTCGACTGTGGTGCACTTCTCAAGTCAACATTTTTATTGACTCTACTTAAGCTTTTCGCATCAGTCGACTGATATTCAAATTACAGTCGTCTGTATATTTACAGTCTCATGTGAAATGGTCAACAGTCGTCTGATGAATGATAAACAGTCGCCTGTCTATTTTACAGTTGACTGTCATTTGTCCTTTAGTTTCCTGTATGCATACTGGTAGTAAGAGTGCAACTCTCTGTTTTTCTACATCCCCTGCAGCAGTCGCCTGCTGAAGGTTTAACAGGCGTCTGTCCTGTTTTCAATCAACTGTATCGTCTTCATCAGTGGACTGTCGTGGCTTAGATTATAGCCGTTGGGTATTATGTAGCCGTTGGACAATCGACTGTCATTTGTTCTTCAGTCGACTGTCAGTGACGTTTCCACCCAAATTCTAGCCGTTGCAGCTTTTTGTTTTTGGCTGCTTTCTTGGCTTTTGAGAGTTCCTATAGGGTTCCTATATATATGAGAGGGCTGAGTTCATTAGAACTTCTTGGATCTATTGCAAATCATTAGAGATTGATTAAGCTACTCTCAAACTCTCTCTTTTCCCTCTTAGAGCTCATTCTCTCCTCATGCATTGAAGTCAAACTCAAGGGAAATCATCCAAGTGCTTTCAAGCTAATCTCATCACTTGGAGATCCTCTTCCATGCCTTGCATTCATCTATTGAGTAAGCGTCTCAAGGCATAGGCAAGAGTATTTGTTTTACTTTATGTTTCTTTGAAACCCTAATTCTCTTTGTGGGAATTAGATACTCCCTTTGTGGGAGTCACTCTCTTTGTGGGAGTTTGGTGTCCTAGTGTAGGGCTAACCCTAATTCTCTGTGTGGCAGTTAGTAATGCTCTGTGTGGGAGTTAGACCCTTGTGTAGGGTTGGTTTGGTTCTTGTGTAGGACAAAATCCTCTGTGTGAGGTATCTCTTCGTGAGATTTGTATTCACTTCTCTTTGTGGAAAATATAGTGAATATTGGTGTGGCTCGACGTATCCATGTTTTGGGGAACCAGGGTAAAATCGTGTGTTTGCGTTTGATTTTATTGTGGTGATTAATTCCTCTTGCATTTATTATTTCGCATTTGCAAGTTTAATTTTTAATTGCACAATTTATTGCCATTACACTATTTATCCCGCTCTAGTGTGTTGTTGTTAGTATTGCAAGGGTAAGACGATCCTTACAGGTTACACATCATCAAGAAGGAGCTACCTATAAATAGGCCGACTGAGGTCTAAGACATAGAACTCTATCTTCTCACTTTTACCATTCTTATATTCGAGCTTTTATCGTTAGTCTAGAGACAAACCTCTGTGGGTCGATCTCAGCTACACCAAGCTTCCTCTCTTTCTTAAGTTCCACACTAACTTAAGCATCGGAGGGGATTTGGGTCAGAACCCAGATCCGGACCCCCTAATGACTCCATGTGGTGCAGATCGACGATCACTATCCAACATCAAAGGTCGACGTCAAGCCCTTCAACCTCGAACGATCGATGCAACGGTCACTCGCAGGTCGAGCGAAGGTCGTATCACCCCCAACTACCATCATTCGACCCTGGTTCCATCAACCAAGGGTCCCACTCCAGACGCTGACAAGGCTCCAGCTCAGTGCTTCGAGTCTCCGTCAGCCTGATAACTGTCTTGGTCAATTTTGGCCTTAACAGGTATGCAGTCTCTTGGGTGCTTCTTTTCCACCGAGATAGTCATCAGCCTCCCAGTGTAGGAACTTTGGAGGGATGTTGATAACTCTGGATGTGGTGGACCTTCCATTATCATGTCAAGGACACCGATATTGGGAGATGTCATGGTGTTCTCATCAGGCGTTGTTGGGCGAGCCGACATGGTCAAAGTAGTTGAATGATGTGGATATTGACTTATTTTTTCCCATAGACGATGCCAACTGTTGACGGATGGCTTCCGGTCAACTGTACATAGAGCTGACGTGGACTCATCTGTTGATGTGAGCCTTGTCAGCTGATGAAGTGGGACCTCGGTTGGAAAAACCGGGGTTGGTGGTGGTTGATATAAGAACGCATGGCGGAGGCTCGATCGAACTCACGGTCGAGTAGGATAACCGTTCGATCGATCCTCTGGGTCGAACCTCGAACGATAGTCAAAAGGAATGGTTGTTCATCCTTCCTGTTGGGTCGAACTCCGAACTTCCTACACTGCAGACAGTCGTCAGGAGGGCCGGATCTGGGTTCCGATCCAAATCGTACCCGATGCTTAAGTTAGAATGGGACTTAAGAGAAACTTGGGGTTGTCGAGATCGACCCACTGAGGTTCGTCTCGAGTCAATCACCTCAAGGGTTTGAGGAGGGAACATAAATAAGTGAAAAGTAGAATGCCAGAGTATCAGGTATTTCGTACCTTCGGAGTCTGAACCCTTCTTCTATTGTCCGTTCGTCTATTTATAATTGATGATTCACTTTGCTAATGCATAACGGCTCCTCATTGATGACGTCTAGATCTTCTCCGCGATTGTTGATAACGGCTGCCCATTTATACGGTCTTGATTAACCATTCCCAAGTAATCAGCGGGACACTAACCGGCGGATGAGCTGTCACATTGATTGAGCAATGGCTCATCCCCACCGATGGGCTTTTGGGTTATCAGGCCGAGTCTTTCGTCTTCCAATGGGCTTCATACATGATTTTTGGGGCGTATCCATGCATCAACAGAAACTGAGTTACATGTTCAATTTATAGTTCGCAATATGCAACCAATAATAGAGGCAAAATATGAGCAATGTGCATGATCAATATTAAAGTTCTGACGAGATGCATAATTAATTTTGAACTCCACCAGAAAAAACAAATGAACAAAGCTAACCCTACATCCACATCCCTGAAAGTTGTGTATGTGGAAAGAATGGCTCAAAACAAAACTCAGATGGCAGGTTGCAGGCCATTTAATCGAATTGACTTGCAAAAATTGACTCAAAAATCACGAAAATACGTACGTCCCAGTCAATTTTGCACCCGTGAACACCCCCACCATCTCTCCCCTCCTCTCCTCTCCTTTCCCATGCAAGCAGCCATGCAAATGAAACACTGACAACTCATCAACAGCTCAAACTCAAGCCCGCAGGAAAAATGAAACAAGATTTCTAGCCTCAATCCCTCTCATTCCCGTGATCACCCCACGCATCTCCCAACCACTTCACCACAAACAAGAAAGCAAAAGATGCACCCCGCGCTCTCTCTCCTCCCTTTCTTCCGGTGGCTATAATTAACCCATGCACACGTAACAAGTTTTTCGAAGATCTCATGTTGACATTTTCACCCCAACAACGTCCCGGCCCTCCCCTATAAAATCTCGAACTCGCCAAATGCAAGCCATCGATCATCAAGATGGCTAGCGACTCAATCTATCCTGCTCACCGAGCCATCGACATTGGGCAAGATGAGGAGGCCGTGCACTCGCTCAGCGCCCCGCTCAGCCTCCGGCAGGGGGAAGGGAGGAGGCCGGCGGGGTCACCGAGGAAGTTCGACCGGCAGGTGTCGCTGGAGACCGGGTTCGCAAAGGCGTCGATCAGCGGCAACGGGGCGAGCAACAAGGAGAGAAAGTCTCTCCGGCGGAGCGGGAAGAGCTTGGGAGGGATAAGAGTCGGCGAGGATTTCAACCAAGGTGGGAGGAAGGGGGACTTCAGCATGTTCAGGACCAAGTCGACGCTGGTTCGACAGATGTCCCTGATTCCGACCAAGAAGGAGGCCGATGGGGATGCGAATAACACCTCTAATAATAATAATAATAATTCTGAAGGGGTCGGTCCTTTGGGCGGAGGAGGGGATGCGGATGATGGCTCCAAGAGCGTTCCCGCCGCCGGGAGGTATTTTGCCGCGCTCCGGGGACCTGAGCTTGACCAAGTCAGGGTAAGCACCTCCGTTGATTCATATCAATTCCCCTCTCTGAGAGATACGTAACATGATGTGAGCTTGGTTCTATATTAATATGGATGATGATCCCTATGTTCATGATATGGCTTGCACAACAAATCAAATTAAATAACTAAAAACAATTAAGATGCGTATTTTACCCTCAGGACTCGGAGGACATACTGCTTCCGAAGGATGAGAAGTGGCCGTTCCTCCTCCGCTTCCCCATCAACTCCTTCGGCATCTCGCTCGGCCTCGGCAGCCAAGCCGTGCTCTGGAAAGCACTTGCCAACAGCCCGGCCACCGCGTTCCTCGGCGTCACCCCCGACATCAACATCGCCATATGGCTCATCGCCCTCGCCATCCTCCTCTCCGTCTCCTTCACCTACGCCCTCAAGTGCCTCTTCTACTTCGAGGCCGTCCGCCGCGAGTACTCCCACCCCGTCCGCGTCAACTTCTTCTTCGCCCCCTGGATCGCCTGCATGTTCCTCACCATCGGCGCCCCTCGCAGCTTCGGCCGCCACCCCGTCAACTCCTCCCACCCGGCCCTCTGGTGCGCCTTCGTGGCCCCCATATTCGTCCTCGAGCTCAAGATCTACGGACAGTGGCTTTCGGGCGGCAAGCGGAGGCTGTCCAAGGTGGCCAACCCGTCCTCGCACTTGTCGGTCGTCGGCAACTTCGTCGGGGCCCTTCTTGCGGCGAACGTGGGGTGGGTGGAGGCCGGGAAGTTCCTGTGGGCCATCGGGCTGGCTCACTATCTCGTTGTGTTTGTCACTCTGTATCAGAGGCTTCCCACCAGCGAAGCCCTCCCCAAGGAGCTGCATCCCGTGTACTGCATGTTCATCGCCACTCCGTCCGCCGCCAGCGTCTCGTGGAAGGCCATCTACGGGGAGTTTGACGCCGTGTCGAGAACCTTCTTCTTCATCGCCCTCTTCCTCTACGTCTCCCTCATTGTCCGCATCAATTTCTTCCGGGGATTCAAGTAAGCGGGCTAATACCCATACACAATTGCCTCGATCTAGCTAGCTGCATTAGTTGGTACTGACTTTTAATTTCAGTTTCTCTGTGGCTTGGTGGGCATATACATTCCCCATGACTACGGCCTCGGTGGCCTCGATAAGGTACGCCGAAGCAGTCCCCTGCTCCTTCAACAAGGGTCTGGCGGTGAGCCTCTCGCTCATGTCGACCACCATGGTCTCGGTGTTGTGCGTATCGACGCTGCTCCATGCGTTCCTGTGGAGGACGTTGTTTCCCAACGATGTCGCCATTGCCATCACCAAAACGAAGCACAGCGGCCTGAGGTCCCAAGCACCGAACAAACCGAAGAAGCCGATGAAGAAGGCTCTCAGCATCAAGCAATGGGCGAAGGAGTCGTCGCGTCACCTGGTCGCCTCCATAACAAGGAGCAACTCTGTAGAGAACGATGCTGAGGGGAGTCACAGGAGTCAGGGTTCCACCGTGAAGCAAAAAACAGAGGATGTCAACTGATGGAAG
Organism: Scilla litardierei; assembly: GCA_030789695.1. NCBI lineage: Eukaryota > Viridiplantae > Streptophyta > Magnoliopsida > Asparagales > Asparagaceae > Scilla > Scilla litardierei. The sequence continues at coordinate 64,374 of JAULAV010008417.1, forward strand.
GAGCTCCAAACTGACATATGGTGCTTTCAGCAATGAAATTTTGTTAAATCAACGTCTCTATACATATAAATTCAACTTATTATATATACAATAAATCATACATTCTATAATCTCCCCTAAAGATTACCATGGTATAGAGAAAAAAGGTACTGACTTATTGCACAGAAAGCATTAACATTTACAAGATTTTGAAGTTTTCCTGCGAAAATTCTTTTTGCACCCATTTGCCTCTTTCAAGGGGCGAATTATAAACCAAATATTGACATTGATTACCCAAGAAGAGCAAAATATACCGGAATTCACGAGGAAATGGGGAATTTCAAACTGATTGTTGTGTATGATGGACGTACATGTTGCACTTCCATGGCTCATTCAAGTCAGTTATCACGATTCAGAGTCCTCTGATCCCAAGTTGCTCGATATGTACAATCTCTATCACCAGCAACAATGATCTCTCGGTAGGAAACTGATACGACCTTGTTGCTTATCCAAAAGCAAAGAGAGGAGCAATTTCAAAAACTTTGCTCCTTAGTGCAGAGGAAGAATTGGGGAAAAGGCTTTGCAGACTTTTCAAGAAGGCAGCCAAAGATCAGCATTTGAAGAGGCTGCTCCTTTGAATTGCCCGAATTCACTTGGCTTCGCTATAATCAATACGACGTTGCAATATTTCGAAGAATGGCAAGAAGAGGAACTAGGTTGCCATCACCGGATGCCCAAGCTTTGCCTGCAATGCATGTCAGATATTATAACAGCAATATCGGCTGATTAATCTTATACTTGGATCTTAGACCATCATAAAACAATGGTGCATGAATAGTGCAGATGCAAGGCTGAAGAAAAATTATAATATGGCCAGCATTTCTTTCTTTTGAGCAGATGCAAGGGTAACTGATGACAAATTATAACATGGCCAATGTAGATGCTTGATTCGGCTGGGGCCCGCTAAAGGTGGGGCCCTGCTGAGTTGGACGCGATGGGACCCGTCAAGGACCACACGCATCCCTGAGGGGTGAGCCCGACATAATCCGGACAAGCGACTGAGCAGACTCCACGGCTCCCCGATGAGGCCGGCCCCCTCGATGGCACATATTGGCAGAGGCAGCCACGCAGGGTCAACCCTGTCAACAATTCCACCCCGTAGGGCATACATCCAACAAGTTGGCCCCCTCGACAGTGGCTCTCCGTGGGATGACCGCCCGCGTTCAACCCATACGACGCTCAATCAAGACTGGCCCGCACCCCGCGATATGACCTCGGGCAGGTGGGCCGCTTTATCAGCGGGCCCACCCAGCGTGCATAACGGTCAGCCTTATCAGCAGTGACGTGCAGCATGCCCTTCCCAACAGCAAGCTGTCAGCCCTACCAAAGACGACGTGTTGCACCTTTTGTCAAGCGACGCATTGTTAGCCTTGTCAGGGGGTGCTTATGTCTGACGCTCTATGTCCCGACAAATCCTCGGACGGGTCTTGTTGGCTATGGACTTAGAGGGTCTACTGATATGGCAGAGCCATCCCCCGATCCTATGAATAGAGAGGAAGCCCCCCTTCTATGAGGCATGCTCAATTCCTCTAACTCAAACCCTAGCATCCATGTCTCTCAAACCCCCTAGTGGCGGCTACCTTTGGCCGGCACCACTCCTTCATTTGCTTGATACTAACTTAAGCATACATCAGATGGTCACCCCTCCAGTGAGGCTGATGAGTTTTCTATCTGTTCCAGACGATTGCGAAGGACCTTCCCCCTCAACTTGGCGAAACCAATATGTCCGGTCTCTCGGTTACCGGATTACTTGTCCCTGCGGCCTGACCTGGGCCCCACGAGAATCCGTGCATCAACCGCCAAAATTTCTTCCTACCCATTTTTGAGATGTTTCCAAGCTTATCTAGCACATGGTTTTTTGGAAACAAATGGGTTTTGGTTAGTCATTAGAATTATAATCTCTAGCTATTGTCCAAAATTCACGTTCCAATCCTTATAAACTCATTGTTGGTTTCCTGCGCATCTCCCCAACATCTAGTCTATGTACACAATGGTGCACGAAACGGTCCCAAGCCCGAATTCCACCGAGGCGTCACCTAGGCATAAAGCCAAACACCTCACGGACACAAGAGAGTTATCACCCACAACCAACCCCCTCAACGATCTTGCGATAGACAATGCAAGCACACGAACATAATACGAAATAAAGAAAGCAACACAAAGGAGACATAGATTTACCCTGGTTCGGTTGCGAACAACATACATCCAGCATCCAACGCATCTGGTTCCACTAATGATCGAGCAAGGCATATACCGACCACTTCTTCTTCTTCCTCCACCACAATGAGAGAATAGCTGTAAGCAAAAAGACCTAACACTAGATCTCTCACCAAGCTCACATACACTCTCAACCAAGTTGAAATCCTTAGTAATAAAACACATACAATATATAAAGCTCCTCAAGGGACCAATCCAATACCAATGGAGATCACTCCTTGGTAATAGAGTTCCCAAAAGCTAGGACACACCCCAGGGACTCTAAATCTTAGATAAGGAAGAAAACATGAAGACACTCACCATGAATCTCACTCAAGAAGAAGCTCTCTTAGCTCCCCAAAAGACTCAAGCTCTCTTCTCCTCCAAAGTCTGATCCAAGCCTTCTTGGCTTTCCCAAAAGGAATGGCAGCCGGCTCCTTTTTTCTTCTCTGGAAAAAACTGAGAGCAATCCTCTCTCTCTCTCTCTCTCTCTCTCTCTCTCTCTCTCTCTCTCTCCCTCCCTCCCTCCCTCCCTCCCTCCCTCCCTCCCTCCCTCCCCGTTGCAAAATAAAACATGAAGGCCCACTGCCTTCAATTCCCAGCAACCTAAATTATGAGAGGGCCCCATGCAATATGATTTTGCAGCACACATTAAAAACACTCTACCCTACTGAAAAATCCTCTTCAGCATAGCTCCAGCTCCAGCACCAACCTGCACTCCATCGTGTATGAACTCACCTTACCTTGACCATTGGACATGTGAACCTCCAACATGTGCACCAGAAATTGCGCCCTCTGGTGCCTCAATCCTCCGAGAGACATGCCAAGCTCAGAAGTCGTCTGAGCCTAGCCTCACGCATCTTCATCTCGTCCACCGTCGTGTCTGTGATGAAGTCATCTGTCTTGCAAGCTCGGACTTCATGAACGAACCAAATGACGTCGTGCCAGCGTCCAATAAGCCCTCTGTCGATCCATGAATATCCCTATCATCACCACACGGGTCCGCGAGCAACTCATGCTTGACATGGCCATCATCTGTAAGAAACAAGCCATCTTCCCCGCTGCTCTGCAGACTGACCCCGGCTATGTCACATTGATACACCGTCCGTATTTGCTCTGTCTGTTGATGCCTGTCAACAAGACTCGCCGTCCACCGACTCCGCGCCTCAACTGACTGTGTCGACGACTCAATACACGAATGCACAAACACCTGCGCCAAACTGTCTGCCGCACAAACATCTAGCCTCTGGAAATCGTTCTCACATGCCATGCCCTGTGATGAACTTGCCGAAGGTGAGAGATGAGTGCACACTGAAGAAGCTACAATCGGCTCTGTATCCTCCTTATATCGAGCGAGAACGCACTCGATACGTGGCCTCCTAACTCGCCGCACCATGTCCCTAGTGACAACTCCACCTGGGACCACCATCGCAGTCTCCACGTTGCCGTGGGAGTCTCCACGCTCCACCATGCTATTAGATTCCATGCTCCTTTGCATCTCCACCGGTCTGGCCTCCAAAGTATCAGAAGATGCGCCTGATAAATTACCCTTAGCCAAACGAGAGTCATATCGCATGTGCCCATGCTGTGAAGGCTACTCTATTATGAACAGCGAAGGCTCTACCCTAATGTTAAGCTCCTCAAACGACCTCTCTATCCTGAAGCTGAAGCTGCACACCTCAACACGCTGGTCCTCCTCAGAAGCAAACAACTCATGCATGCTGGAACCGTGAGAGACCACTGTATCCTCACCCACTGCAACCTCTGGCATCGGCGTGGAAACCGACTACCCTACTCCCCCGTAGATCGACGGCTCTACCTCGAAGCTAAAGCTGCACACCTCAGCATAATATATCTCCTCACACACTACAACTGACTGCATCGATACGACCACCGACTGCAACGCCTCCTCGTAGACCGATGTCATCTGCACCTCCAATTGAACTGAACCTGGAGCTACATCGTGAGATGATGGATGATCACTGACACTAACCACATCGGATGAACTCTGCATCCTGTCCATCTGCACACGTGTCTGATCATCTGCCCGAGTCTGAATCTGCACCACCTCATCATCTCTATGGACCAAGGTGTCCTCTGTTCTCTGCACACCGTCATGAGTCTGCTCCGCCCTAAGTACTGCAGACTCACCAACCATGACGCGTCGTCTGACAATCACCTCGCGGGTACTAGGACACCATAACATATACCTTCTCGCACCTCCAACATCGTACCCGAGTAGGACACAATCATGTGCACATTGTCCTACCTCGACATCGTCTGTCTCGTGCGACCTCACAGAACATCCAAACGTAAGCAATAGCGACAAGTCAACGAGTCTGACCGTCAATAACTACTTGGGAATGAACTACATGCGGCTAGTGACGATGTTAGGTTGTTGAGGTATGCCGCAGTAGCAAGGGTCTCTGTCCATAATTTCCTAGGAAGGCCGGATGGTCTCAATAGCCCACGTGTCTTCTCTACCAACATCCTGATCATGATGTCTGCAACGCCACTATGATGGTCTCTATCAGGAATGGTGTATGGGCACGTGATCCCCTCTGACTTGCAAACATCCAGTATCTCTACGTTGTTAGTACGGATCTCTCCTACGGATATATCTACCCGCCTCTCGACTATGCTCCTCCATAGCCGCACCTTCTCATGAATCTCCTCCCTAGATCCCATGAGAGTAACCATGATTCTCCTCGAGAAGCCATCTATGAAGGCCGCGAAATACCTCGCATCTTCCAGAGAAGGAACTGGACATGGACCCATACGCCAGCGTAGACGCACTATAGGGGCTCTCTGTTGTGTCTGACAGCTGTTCCAAACTACACTTGTCTCGGCTGTTCCGCACCACAGTCATTACAAGACTCAAGCCCACGATCACCTCTGAACACACTCCTCCTCTTAAGAATGTCAAGGCTCTGCTGGTCAGCATGCCCCAATCTGAGATGCCACAGTCTCGCTGGATCGCCACTCTCGGGCTCATATGATTTGCTAGTCTTGTCCACTATTGTGTACCCATCGAGCGCATACAAGTTGACACGATTCCTCCCCCTCATGACAACCAGGCATGCTCTGGAAAAACGCAGTTGATCCTCCTCGATCACTGTCCTGTAGCCTATCCCAGTCAAAACTCCTATGGATATCAGGCCGCTGCGAAGATCAGGAACATGCCTGACGCCATCAAACACACAGAAGCTACCATCGTGCTTCCTGACTCTGACCGTGTCACTCCCAACCTGCTTGCACTCTATACCATTTCACATGACAATCCGCTCTCCAATTCATGGAATGTATAGTCGAACGTACTCCGATCCGGAGTCATATGGAATGAGCATCCGGATTCCAATAGCCACGAACATTGTGCTTCTCCTACGGAGTATGCCGCAAACACCGAGCAATCATCCTCGTCAGAAAACATTGTCTCGTGCTCCAACATGAGTCGAACTCTAAGCAACCTCTTCCACAATGCCAATCAACGTCGTCGCTTTCAACCTCGCGCAATCCCTCTTCCAATGCCCTCTTTCCTTACATAGGAAGCATTTGTTGTCATCGCAGTCCCTTGACTTGAACCAATGTCGTCGATTCCGACTCTTGGAACTGCCCATCTTAGATCTTGGAGTGTGACCGTCCTCTTGGCGACCCGGGATGACATTGGAACGGCCCATATGCAATGCGAACTTCACCTCATCCAACGTGAGTGAGTCTTAGCCATTTAACATCGAGCCTACAAACTTGGAATACACCGGAGCAAGAGAACAAAGTAGCGACATAGCATGTTGCTCATCCTGTATCACACTCCACAATTCCCATAGGTCCATTACTATGCGGTCCATCTCGCCAACGTGGTTCCACATCGCGGTTCCCATTTTCATCATGTAAGTATAGAAGCGTTGCCACAATTACAACCTTCGTCCAATGGTTGTCTTGGTCGAGTACAGAGTTTCAAGCATCCTCTATAGGTCGCTCACAACGGCAAATTACTGAAGGATCTCATCCTCCAAGGATTGCATGATCTCGCCGATGGCTTTAAGCTCCATCCTTCGCTTATCATACATCGTTGCCTTACATGGCATGTCCGTATCACATACGACACCGTAAACTCCATGGTGCTTCAACAAAGCCACCATCGTTTGTCGCCATGAACCATAGTTGTCACGACCATTAAACCTATCTACTTCGTGTCAACACCGGTCGTCTCCTCACATGAGCAAGACACCATTGCGGCACTACACTTCTTCGCAAACCGAAAGCTCTGATACTACTTGTTGGTTCCCCGCGCACCTCTCCAACACCTAGACTGGGTACACAATGGTACACAAAACGGTCCCAAGCCTGAATTCCATCGATGCGACACTTAGGTATAAAGCCAAACACCGCACGGGCACACGAGAGAGTTGTCGCCAACAACCAACCCCCTCAACGATCTTGCGAGAGACAATGCAAGCACACGAACATAATACGAAATAAAAAAAGTAACACACAAAAGAGACGGAGACTTACCCTGGTTCGGTTGCGAACAACCTACTCCAGCATCCAATGCACCCGGTTCCACTAATGATCAAGCAAGGCATACATCGACCATTTCTTTTTCTTTCACCACAATGAGAGAATAGCTCTAAGCACCAAGACCTAACCCTAGATCTCTCATCGAGCTCACACACTCTCAACCAAGAGGGAATCCTTGATAATAAATCCCCTACAATATGTAGAACTCCTCAAGGGACCAATCTCACACCAATGGAGATCACCCCTTAGTAATAGAGTTCTCAAAAGCTAGACAATCCCCAATGGACTATAGATCTGAAACAAGGAAGTATACATGAACACACTTACCATGGATCTCACACAAGAAGCTCTCTTAACTCTGCAAAAGACTCCAGCTCTCTTCTCCTCCAAAATCTGATCCAAGCCTTTTGGGCTCTCCCAAAAGGAATGGCAGCCGGCTCCTTTTTTCTTCCCTGGAAAAAACAGAGAGTAATCCCCCCCCCTCTCTCTCTCTCTCTCTCTCTCTCTCTCTCTCTCCTCTCTCTCTCTCTCTCTCTCTCTCTCTCTCTCTCTCTCTCTCTCTCTCTCTCTCTCTCTCTCTCTCTCTCTCTGTGTGTGTGTGTGTGTGTGCGCCCGTTGCAAAAGAATACATGAAGGCCCACCACTGCCTTCAATTCCCAGCACCCCAAATTATAAGAGGGCCCATGCAATAGGATTTTGCAGCACACATTAAAAAACAACACTCATTTTGTGTACTTCCAAATCTGCCCCTCAAGATAGGATGTGACACTGTGGGCAACAGCAACGAAATTGGCCAACTCCTATTCTATTTTTACAAGCCCTGCTGTCAAGCACGGAAGGTCATGAAATTTGGGCCTAATTCCCATCTAATTACATTCCCTTTCTTCTAACCAAAAACGCTAAAATCAGAATACGATTATACAGGCTAGAAATGGATTGATTGCAGTTATCGCACTACAAAAATGGCGAAGGATGACATCACTTGTAGCCATGGGCAAACAAAACAGAGCTACACAAACTAGAGAACTATAAAATTATAGGATCAGACCACATAAATAAGTTCCCACAATAGCGTGGAGAGCACGACAGCATTTGCGAAAAAAAGAGAGAAAAAGAATTGCATTTCAGCATGATCTTGTGAAAAATGTCAAGCCAAGTGGAGCTTTACGCATGGTTTGCTCACTAATTACATAAAGATCGGCTCACTAACGTACATAAATAAACAGACATTGTCAACGCATGCAACATGTGAATTATAAGCTGGTTTAATTTACAGCTTGAGCTATATACAGATCACGCTTCTAGAAAAGATAAAGGCCATGAAGGAATTAAATGTTCTCAACTATCGATCAAAAGTAACCTCGCAGTTAAAATGAAAATAACAGGCACTCCATAGCACAAAAAGCAACCTTTAATGAGGACAGAAGCAATTAAATGTCTCCACCACCGATCAAAAGTAACCTCGCAGTTAAAATGAATATAACAGGCACTCCATAGCACAAAAAAGCAACCTTTAATGAGGACAGAAGCAATTATAGCTTCACAAAATGAATATAACTGGGAAGTAATCAGGTGTGGTTCAGTTTGAGCAGACATCTCAGCATTTAGATGTGGCCAAAAGAAGACTGATGTAACGTAACCCTAAGGTCAACTACTTTATGACCACTTTTGAGAACTTGTTGCTTAACCTAATTCAGCAAGGTATCAGCATTAGTATCTGCAAACCAAAGTTGCATCTGCTAGCACGACTTTTAGGTGAGACTTCGGTTACATCAGAATGTGAATCGTTTATATGAGGAGCTATTACTTATGACAAGTTTCATATTAAGCTATTTCCCACTAACATCGAATTCCTAGAATTTTACTTAGCTAGATTCTGGAGTTATAATTTGTTAAGTATCTTGCTTCACAAAGTGTTCAAGTTGAAGAATTGACATGTACATAAAGATAAACAAGAAACGATTATTTAGGCTACAAGTTACCACACATGAATTCATTCCATTCACAAATAAAATTAAACTGTCATGCAGGGTCATCTACAACCAATATTACACAAAGTGATCAGTTTTTGGAAGAGTAGTAACCATGTGAGCAGTTCCATACGAAGATGTTTTACAAGGTATTATTACACGTATGGTGCAAAAGTCCAAGTCAACCTATATCCATGTAGACCATACGAAAACAAAGTTGGAAACTTTATCCAGCTAAAAATTAGCCTCTATATTAATAAGAAAGGTCCAGCAAAAACAAGTAATGTATATAATCACTGGGTGATATTTTAAAGACTATAGGTTTTACCTTGGCTTATTTGTTGATCTATAATCAGTAATGGCTGAACTCTCAAATCCAATGTGCTTGATCACATGTCTGTTTAATTCTTCCTTCGAGGTTTGGAGTTTCATTTGCTTTAGACTCAACAAAATGGATGGTAAGATAATTAGGAAATACTGGTTACCAAATGAAGAACATGAATGCTGTGTGTGTGTGTGTGTGTGTGTGTGGTTTCTATATTTATAACTGTACAGCTTACCATATGACCTTGTTGTATAGTACAATTTACATTCTCTTTCCAGTCCTTGCAGTAGTTAGGTTCAGAAAATGAGTACACTTAAAAAGAAAATACAGAATGAAATTATTAAACCAATAACTGTATGTTGAAAAAAAAAAGCAATTGAAAACCTTATTCACTTCATGAGAATGCCATAGAATTGTCGTGTGGGATGCTGAAGTCTGATGAATGTCAGCATTTATAGAAAGCTGTTTCAAAATAAATAAAGTGAAAGAAAAAACTATGTAAGCTTGATATCTGACATGAAACATAGTGTGAACAATAGCGACAGCTAAGAGGCATTCCAAAAAATGTTATATGTAGCATGTAATTCAATAAATCATAGCGACACATACTGAACAATGTTCTGTAATACCCCGTGAAAGCAAGAATGAAGCCAACCTTGTTAAAAAGTTCTGTTGGTGGATCCTGCTGACATCTTTTACTCGTTGCGAGCCTGAATTCCTAGTAGAAAGGGTAAACATGCATAAATTCCTGATGACATCTTCATAACAAACAAAATAATTCACAATTAGATACCATGGGTTTTGTTGTCTCCCGCTTGGTGCTGCGAAAGACACCAATATCCCCTTTACTTGACAAAATCTGTAAACGAACAAATGAAACTTGTAAAAATTTTAGGGAATAAACAACCATCAAGACATAATTTTTAAAAAAATTAAAAATTTGAAATTGATATTCAAAGAGGCTGGAATGGATGGCTTGATTTTGGAGGTTGCTTTGCTAGTTTTAAACCCGTTTCTCAAACTTTTTGCATGGAATTTTAACTTCTGATCATTCGAGCTGGTTTTCCAAAAGCTCTTAAAGTGTACACTATCCAAGGTTTAAGGTATCGGTTTCGGTTTCAGTCTTTCGATAATTTTAGGTTTAGGTCATTTCACCTGTTTTGATGGTTTCAGTCTCAGTTTCGTCTGTATCAGTAGTTTCGGTAGTTTCATTTTGAGTATTGTTTTCAGTTTTGGAGAAAATTTAAATATGTATATAAACACATGAAGTATTAGATATACAGTTATATGGTATTTTATACATATAAATGCACCGATAACTTGTACTAGATGCATAGTTGTACAAAAATTTTAGCTAGATATTCTCTAGAACCTAGCCAACCCTTCATTATTTTATTAATTAAAAAATAACAATAAAGAAATAATGAGGCATAAATCTGACCTCATAATACAAAAAATGAATAAAATAGATCAAAAGATACAAAAAATGAATAAAATAAATTAAAAATTACAAAAATCTAATTCTAAGTTAGTATCATCCGGGTGTGGTGCAGATTATTACGATGGACAGCAATATTGCATCTGTTCCGGTCATAAAAATGGTATCATCATGTTATCATATGCGGATGGTCGGCTCAGTTTGATGAAAGGCCTGTCATGATGCCTTGATACTGGACTGCCTAGTAAAATTTAAACCGTACCAATATTGATTATCATAATCTTTATAGACATCAGAGTGTCTATACAGTGCGAAATGATCATCATGATTGCCTGAGTATCCCCTACAATACGATTCATAAATGACAGAATTATCATAACATCCATAATAATCAGAAGAATGTTGCTACCCAGGATAATCAGACTATCCATTGTATGTATTGTTTCCTCTTTTTCACTTTGATGCTATCTACGATGATTTCCATACCCTTGCGAATGAGATGTACCATAAGCATGGTCCCAACTTCTCTCAGTATGGCAACCGTATTCCAAAGCACCACAACCTTTACATGTAGGACCAAGGTCGTCGGGAGATGAATTATCACAGTTTTCATATTGAGTGACTGACTTCTTTCGCCTGTATGTAAGATTCACTTGGTTGTGACTTGGTCGCGGTTGATTGCTTCGTGTACGTTTTATTTTTGCAAGCGCTTTGTCCAAACAAGGATTTTCTCTGTCATCGAACAATCTGTCTTGTCTCTTCATTCCTTCAATAGATCGTCCTCATAGAAAATTTGGTCCAGATCAATCAGTTGATCATCATTATTTCCCCTCTGCACATGTATTTATCTCGACCTCATATTATAATACACATAGACCAGCTTTTTAAGATGTTAGATTGTTAGTTTGTTCCTAGTCTTTGTGTGAATGGAAAAGAAGGTGGTGCAATTTCGTCCACAATTGGAAAAGGAGGCAGTTTGGATTAAAACATACACATATAAGCGTGTAAGACTTGAAGCATACTCTCTCCTAATGATTGACCACCATTGAGTTACAAAAGTTCTCTTGATCAGAAAATATAAAGTGTTTTATGGGAAACATATAAGAATCAAAGATTCTTATAGATCACTGGAGTGACATGCTTTATCGCCAGATTTACCTTTCGAAGCTAAATGGACCAACTCTCATCTTATACAACTTCACCTACAATTATCATGCATAATTTTAGAATGTAAACAACTGGATCAAATCATATATTAAAATAAAAATATGCAAAAACATTTACATCTATTTCTATGTCAAATTTCCTCGAGATGTCTAGTTCCAATAGTTCGATCACATGTCCAAATCCAACCAGCATCTCATTGTCATTTGTTATACAGGTAAATTAATGGAAACGAGTGTTCAAAAAATAACATACAACTGATGAACATCCTGTAAATAAATGATTTGTATCACATTAAGTTTATCTACATAAAAAAAATAAAAAAAATAGTATTTACCTACGGCATGAATATCTTGATGCAGTTGCATATCCCATGTTCTATATCCTCGACCATATTCTTTCTACTTTTTTCTTTCACCCGATCCATGGCCTCGTACGGTCAAAAACGATGATAACATTAAAGATTTCATGCCAGAAGTCATCACCATGAATCTGGTGATACTGCAACGGTCATATCTTTTGGTTTGAGCTTAGAAAAGTTCTTGGACCATTCACTTGATGTGATCATTCTTTGTAGATCATCTCAGTGCACGTCAAGCGAGTCTAATGCAATAAAGTGGGCGGTAAATCTTGTGATCGCTTGCCTGATCAACTCTTTTACACATGTCTCTCTTCTCATCAAGCTGAGCAGCCAACATTTATTGTATATAAATCATATTACCATTTAACTTTGTGCGACGATATTTTTAACTTCATCTTCGTTTATCAAATTTGAAAATGTCAAGTCAATAGAATATGCCGCACACAGAGTCCAATACAAATGTTGTCTGTTTTGCATTAGCAACTGCCCAGTTGATATCAAATTTGCTCTGTTGTCGATTACTACTTAGACACTCTATGTGTTCCAATTATATCTACATGTTTGTCTTTCAGTTAAAATACATATTGACCACTTTGGAAGCGATCAGTTGCATCCATCGAGTTCAGGAACGTCACATAGGTCGAATACACACAGAAATTAATAATCATCCTCATATTCTATATTGTCCAACCATCAAACATCATTGTGCAACCATACTCATCCTAATGATTATAGACGTCTCAATATATTTTTTGGTTTTTTCAACCTCCAGATCCAAATATGTATAGGAAATCTCACAAGTAGTGGGTGTGGAATGCCACGACCCGCTTCCACAAAGGCATCTACCATGTGCTTGTAATATGTGCTATTGACCCATTGTATGGAATGTGGTTGTAGTATAAAAATTTGGCAAAATTTCTATCGAGCCGACAAAAGACTTGGCATTTTTCATGCCACCAATTACTGCAATCTTTATGTTTGACTGGATTTTATCATTCTTTGTGAAAAAAGGGTCAGCACCGGCTTTGAGAACACCGATCAGTCTACATGTAGATTCAACATCGTGAGTAGAACCATATGCGAACATATCAGCAATTCTGTCGGTATGATTACCCGATGGGTAGGCCAGAGGCCCCAGATGATCCATGCTCCCATCCTCCTGCTAGCATGTCTAATTTCTTCTTCAGCATGTTCTTATCTACTTGTTCTATTAAGGCAAGTCATACCTCATGCATTTCTTTTCGGCGGTAGTTACACCTTATATATCTATGGTCGTTTTCGACTATTTTACAACGAGCCCACCCAATATCCAACATTTTCTCTTTGGAACTCTCCGAGACGTTTTAACTATTATTCATAACTGAAGGCAACATATAACGAGTTAAAATTGTAGTAAGAAATAAGAATTATTAAATTAACTAATTATGAACAATAACTACGAATTATCTAAAAAATTATCACACGCATACTGGTTAACATAACTAAGAATTATGTAATGTTGTAACTAACAAAAATTTGTAATTATCAAATATCAAAATTTATAACTATCAAAATTTGTAACTAACAAATATTTTTAACTAACAAAATTTGTAACTTACATACATATTTATGAGCAAAACTAAAAATTATAACTAACAAAATTACAGGAAAAAAATTCTTGTCCAAATATTAAGGCAAACTTGTACAAAACTTGTTAGCATGTAACATGTGTGTAACATGTAAACTTGTAAGCATATAATGAGTTATCATGTATGTAACATCTACAGAACTTGTAAGCTGTAACATGTACATAATTTGTAAGTATGTACTTAAAAGTGTGTACTAAAAAGTATATACTAACTGCTAACAATATGTACTAAAATATGTATTAAAATTATGTACTAACAAATTTGTAACTTACATGCATACTTGTGAGCAAATCATAATTACACGTGAACATTATTTAAAAAATTACATAATATGTAGCAAACTGAGTTAAAATTTGTTACATAATACTAACATAATTAAAGGATTTAAACATTAGTGTTAAAATGTGTTACATAATGTGTAACATTAGTTAAGACATTAAATAATATAATACATAATGTGTTACATAATACTAACATAATACTAACAAATTGTGTTACATTAGTTAAAACATTATTTAAAAATTAAAAAATTACATAACTTACATGTAAACATTAGTTAAAACAACATAATTAGCCGTACACATTAAAATAATTATATGTAGTTAAAAATCTGATATTCACATTAAATATATTCCGAAACACGCTCTCTTCGCTAAAAGAATATGGCAAGCTTGTAAATAAACTGCTATATGTTTAGCAAAATGTAGTGTGTGAATAGCCGCACGTGATGAGCAGCACGTCGAGTGCAACCGCCGGTCGTCTTCACGATTTGCTCAAAGATTTCCACATATTTACAAGTATGACATCTAGTATATTAACACTAATTTAAAGTCAATTGTGAATATGTGATTACATGGAATTTTTTGGCCAAATATGTGTAAGGTGACGGCAGCTACCCGTTACGTTGGGCTTCGCCCTATAAAATTGATCATCGGAGAACAATTATTTACAAGTATGCCATTCAATCTCGTTGGAAGTTTTTAATGTAATGGCAAACATGTAAATGGTAGGGGTATTTTGGGCAAACGTTTTACAATTAATGAAAACCCTAAAATTTGAGCGGCAAGTGTGTTTCTCTCATAGACCAAACCAGTGGCGAAAAATTTCATCGAAAATTTCAGCGTTTCTTTAAGAAAAAAATTTCACTTGTGAAAAATTGAACAGCAATCCATGTGCAAAAATTCAATACCCGCAAAGATCGAGGGATGGCGCTAGAGATCTAGTGGTGGTGCTAGAGTGATGTGCCGTCGCAATGTCTCTCTTCGAACTCAGATAAGAAATTTTTTTCTTCTTTAGCTTGATGAGGTACAGTTACTCTCCACTCTTTTTATGGAAAATTCTTCACATATGATGTTCAATCACATTATTTAATCACATTATTTCTGTACACTCACAGGGGATTTTTCATGGGATAATTTCTGTTCATTCACAAGATATCATGTTTAATCACGAGAGAAGTTTGTTGATGTTGGAAGTTTTTCCCAAGTGAATTCTTGTTTTTTCACGGGTGAGATTTTTTTTGTTCGTCTTTTTCCTCTGCTTCATGTCGAAACTCTAGGGTTTTGGCCGAAACCGAGACAAACTATACATATGTTCTCGTTGGCCTTCGAGACCGATACGATACGGCCTATACCAGGTGGTATCGACCGATACCTATAGCCTTGCACTATGCACAAAGATGATCTTCATTTTGCTGAACTTCTAATTGAAAAAAAATTGTAAAATCCAAAATTTCTATTAATTTCCTTTCTAAACTAGTTGAATATTACTGTTTAATTACAAATTATTCTGTTGTCTCGCTTTGTGTGGTTGCATCATCATATTTAGAACTACACTTTCTTTTAGCATATAGATTTGAATCTCTAGGATCTTATTTTATTTTTCATTGAGGCATGCAAAGCAAATTCATGTATAATTTGTGCATGCATATATTCTTGAGTTTAAGATCTTGCATATCTGTGTTTGCTTTGCAAAGCATGTTTTTGCACAATAGGAATATATATTTTAGGAATATATATGGCCATTATAGATGATCAACACTTAGATGATGAGACAACCAAACAAGATTCTTCTTATGTTAATTCAATAACAGTCGCATGCCCTTCGAAATATCATTGCATGTCTTACAACATTAGAAACACAAAACCATGAGAAAAGACATGTGATGAGAACACACACACTAATGGTGTGTTTAGAACAACCCGAAGTAAAGGGAAAGGCCATAGGAGAGTCATTGTCTATGATGATGAGTTATTGGCAATGATAATAACACTAAGGATACAAATTATAGGTATGACCGAGATAGTCCTTCACGTAGGGTTAAAATAAATGCTTCATCTTTTAATGGCTCGCACAACCCCATGTATTTTTGAATTAACTATTAGAAATGGACCAATTCTTTAATTATATTTTGATATGTCTAAAGCACATAAGGTCCTTTTTACGAGGATGCAGTTACAAGGGTCAATAAAAATTTATTGGATTTCTTTAAAAAGATAACTTGAAAGACTCAGACAAGAACTTTTGAAGTCATGACCTGACATAAAAGGAAAGATAGCTTCATTCTTATATGGCACATCTCTTTAGACCAACTGATTAATCTATATCAGGAAAATTTAATTTTAATCACGACCCCGTGTATTTTGAATTAACTATTAGAAATGGACCAATTCATTAATTATTTGTTGATATGTCTGAGGCACATAAGGTCCATTTTACCAGGATGCAATTACAAGGGTCAATAAAAATTTATTGGATTTCTTTAAAAAGTTAACTTGAAAGACTCAGACAAGAACTTTTGAAGTCATGACCTGCAATAAAAGCAAAAACTTAAAGAAAGATGGCTTCATTCTTATATAGCACATCTCTTAGACCAACTGATTAATCTATATCAGGAAAATTTAATTGTAACAGAATACAAAGATAATTTTGGTGACTTGCTTTATTAGATGTGCCCTTCTAGATGATCATTAATTTATATTGTCTAGATTTTACCCTAGACTAAGTATAGAACATCAAAATAAGATCTTACACATGATAAGTTATACTGATGATGTCTTCCATTTAGTTGAAGCGTTAGAGACTTCTTCAAAAGCTCTCATAAATAGAAAGCACATGCAAAGGAGCAACCTAAGTGACCATTTAAGAACATGTTGAAACCCAAAAACACTACCGCTAGTGATATAGTGGGAAATGCTATAATTGAAGAGTCCTCACAAATAAAAATTAAATGGGACCCGATGTTTCAAGTGTCATAGGAACGACCACATTGCTAGTCAACATCTCAAGATGAGCTTACATATTTCAAGAGACTTGATAATGATCGGATAATTGAAGAAGATTATGTTCAACCAGAAGATGCTAGTAATGCAGATAAAGAATTAAAGGAGTCAAGTGCCCGATTGAATGTTATTCGGTGTCTAGAAATGATGAAATTAACTAAGAACGAAATTTTCTTTACTAATATCAAGATTGGAGATACATCGTATAAAATGATGAGTGACAGATATAGTTATACTAATTTAATGACCAAGCTATAGAGAATATGAATTTAAAGTTAAACCTAGAATGATGATTGACAGAAGTAGTTATACTAAGTTAGTGACCAAGCTTTAGAGAATACGAGCTTTAAAGTTAAACCTCACCCATGGCAATGCAACATCAATGAGTTAATTATATTTCATATATTGTTACCAAATATTGTCTAGTACATATCTAATTCCTAAAGTATAAGGATGTTTTACCAATAGATACTACACATATCCTATTAGGTAGATCTTGGCTATACAAACCTAGGTGTTTTACGTTCAGAAATATTCAAAATATACACATTAATATTTTTAAAAAGAAAATTGTGTTGACTCCTAATTGACCTAAAAGTATAGTCGGAGATCAAAAGAGTAGCTTAGTTATAAGTAAACCACAAATGAAATAACTTCATCTCTTGGGCATGAGTTTGATGAGATCATCACATATCAACGAAGGCGTCGCAAGAAAGATCGTGAGATGAAGAACTAGGCCGGGGGCGTTTGTTATATTTTGGGGTATTTTTGCAATGTTTGGGTTTGGAGGGGGTTCTATGTAATTTTGGCATATGCTGCCTTTATATGTGAGGAGATGATTTTTCATTGTCCTTTATGCAAAAACTAGAGTGTTTATCCTTAGTTTAGATGAGTAGAACCATATGTCTAGTGAGAGTAACCTTGTCCTATTAGATTCAAGCTTGGAGAGTGGGCTTCCTCTCAAAATAAGTCGCTATCTTGTATTTCTCTTGAAGATCTATAAAATTCTCATCTTTTGTCTTTTACAAACCCTATCTTTCTCGTCAAATTGGTATCAGAGCAAAGATCCACCATGACCAACACAAGATCCATGGAGAAGAAGGATACCCAAGATGAGAAAGTTGGAGAACTTGAAGCTTCCCTAAAGAAATCCATCAAGTAGCTACAACAAAGAAATGACGAAAGGATCTCATCTTTGGAGAACATGTTCAAATCGTTCATGGTGGCTCAAGCAAATCAGCGAAGTGAGAAGGAGAAGTCCAAAAATGACAAGATTTCGGATAATTTTTCAACCGCAAGGAGCGGCCTTCGGATAAGGAAAAGGGGCAAATGGTGTTCATGGAGGACGTGACGCCTGAGGATGACAAAGATGAACGCGAATGGGGGTATTTTTCCCCCTCCTCCAGCTTGGAAGGGGAAACGACAGCCCACGGGAGAAGCGCTCCCCATCTGAACCCTAATTGGGGCGGCGACGGGGTTTCTACAGGATGCGTCGGGCCTTCCTTTGGCCCAGCGCCCTCGACGGAGACAGGCGAAGGTCCGACGACCCATCCGGGGGGTTCGTCGGGCCTCAACAAGCAAATGGGGGCCCAGAGAGCCCCAGCGACCAATGGCGGGGCTTGCGAGCCCTGCTCTGAAGCATGTGAGCCTCGCGAGCCCCCAGCGACCACCTAGGGGCTCGCGAGCCCCCAGGAGCCCACGGAAGGGGGCGCTGGCCCCCGGTGATTACACAGGGGCATCAATGGCCCCCGGCGCAGCCGTCGAAGGGCGACGGACCCCCCCCCCCCCGGCAGTTCCAACGGGAAGGGGGCACTTCCTACAACCACAGGAGGGGGCTATGGGGGATTCTGCATGGCGACGACCTCCGGCTGCCTTCCAAGGAGGAGGCGGGCTACTCCTGGGACCTCCACGATCCGATGTGTCTTACGGAGGAGATTTTGGGGGCCAACGACCTTCTGGGTGGTCGATGAGCAGTTTCGGAATTTTGGGGGCATGAAGGGCACCCGTTTGGCGCGGCAGACTATGAAGGAGAGTCGGGAGGAGCATGGAGAGCTAGAGGACCCCCACAAAATGCTTTTCAACAATTTCACTACGGTCAACCTAGGGCCAGAGCGGAGCAAGGGGTAGGCGGACCTGAGAACAAAGTGCGGAAGCTAAAGATGCCGGTTTTCGATGAGGAGGACCCTCACAGTTAGGTCTCACGTGCGGAGCCGTACTTTGAGGCTTATCAGATGGGAGAGATGGAGAAGATGCAGGCTCTGGGCATATGTTTGGAAGGGAAGGCGTTGTCTTGGTACATGTGAAGGCAACAATGGAGGCAGGTGCAGTAAAGGGGAGAATTCACGTATTACATGCTGCATCGCTTCAGAGACATCCAGGACGGTGACCTGCACGAGCAGCTCTTGACACAACAGTAGGTGGGTACGGTGAGAGACTAGCGAAAGAAGTTTGAAGCACTTTCTGTCCGTATAGAAGGGATGATGACTGAAGAGACCTTGGTGGAAAGTTTTATGAAGGGGCTGAAGACTGAGATCCGGGGGGGAGCTACGGGTGCAGAGGCCGAGTGGACTGCTGGAGACAATGGACCTCGCTCAGATAGTGGATGACAGGTTAACAGTGGATCGACGAGCCAAGGGAGTTTGGGGCGGGTCCGCTTTTCGAGGATCGACGGCCCCAGGTGTGCAGCAGGCTACTGCAGGGGGAGCCAGGCAGGTGGTGCTCGGGTAGATAAGGAGAAGAGTAGTGTTCCACCGTCTAATGGGCAGTTTCGACGCATGACGGAGGCTAAGATACAGAACAAGAGAACAAAGGGTTTGTGTTTTAAGTGTGACGAGAAGTATGCCCACATGCCATCACTGTCGAGATTGCACGCTTCAGGTACTGTTAGTAGAGGATGAGTATGAAGAGGATGAGCGAGTGAGGAAGAAGTGGAGCATGAACCATCTCATTTAGACGTAGCTGAGGTGTCACTCAACTCCGTAATGGGGTTCACTTCGAACCACACTATGAAGTTGATCGGGAGGATTTCAGAGCAGGATGTTGTGGTGCTGATTGATAGTGGAGCAGCATTGGTTGCAGTTGGTTGACACTAGCAGTTTTGGAGTGATGATGTGGATTGGGCAGGAAGAGAGGAGCAGGGGGTTTGCATAAGTGTAGTTTTGACCCTCCAAGAGATACATGTGGTGGAAGATTTGTTGCCGCTCGACCTTGGCAGCACGGACGTGATTCTAGGCATGAAGTGTTTGCAGTCATTGGGGGAAACGAAGACCAACTGGAAGTTGTTGAGGATGGAGTTCAAGCACGGATGGACCCTTCAGGGGGATCCCAGCTTGTGCAGATCCAGGGTCTCCTTGAAGACCATGGCGAGGACTTTTCAGTCCGTCGGGGAGGATTTTTGGTGGAGCTACATGGCCAGACAGTGGATGAGGCTGAGCAAGGGCAGTGCATACCCTAGGAACTACATCAGGTCCTATCACAGTTTGAAGGGATTTTCCAGACATCTCACAGGCTTTCTCCCCCACGAGACCACGAGCATGCCATTGTGATACGAGAGGGTGTTGCCCCTATCAGTGCTCGTCCCTACCACTATCCACAGGTGCAGAAAGGGGAGATTGAGATGATGGTGGATGAGATGATTCAGGCGAAGGTGATACAGCCAAGTGTGAGTCCTTTCTCGAGCCCGGTGTTGCTAGTAAAAAAGAAGGACGGCAGCTGGAGATTTTACGTCGATTATCGGGCATTGAACAATGAGACTGTGCCGGATAAATTTCACATCCCCAGGATCGACGCACTGTTAGATGAGTTGCATGGGACGGTAGTATTCTCAAAGATTGATTTGAAGTCCGGATATCATCAGATTCAGATGAGAGATTAGGATGTAGAGAAGACTACCTTAAGTACACACGAGTGCCACTACGAGTTCCTGGTCATGCCATTCGGCTTGACGAATGCACATGCCACATTCCAGGCATTGATGAACAAGGTGTTTCGACCATATCTGAGGAAATTTGTTTTGGTGTTCTTCGATGACATCTTGGTTTACAACCGAACGATGGAGTCACATGTGGAGCATTTGGCGACTGTGTTGAGGGAGTTGCAAGAGCATCAGCTGTTTGCCAACCGGAAGAAGTGCTTGTTCGGCCAGCTGAATGTGGAGGACTTGGGCCATATTGTTTCCACAGAAGGTGTGGCGACAGATGGGTCGAAGATAGCAGCCATAGTGGATTGGTCGTTGCCCACTACCCTGCGAGCTTTGCGGGGATTCTTGGAATTGACGAGCTACTATAAGAAGTTCGTCAAGGGGAACAGCACCATTGCATGGCCGTTGACTGAGCAGCTGAAGGACAATTTTCATTGGAACGAGGAGGCCACTCGAGCTTTTGAGGCCCTTAAAAGGGCCATGACTACCATACCCGTTCTTGCGCTTCCAGACTTTTCACGACCATTTTTGGTGGAGAAGAATGTGTCAAGCTATGGCTTGGACGATGTATTGATGCAGGAGGGCTGTCCAGAGGCGTATTTTAGTCATGTGTTATCGACAAGGGCTCGGCTCAAATCAGTTTATGAGCGCGAACCGATGGCTATTGTATTGGCTGTGCAAAAATGGTACATATCTTCTTGGCAGGTGATTCATAATGAAGACAGACCAGATGAGCCTCAAATACCTTTTGGAGTAAAGGATGGTCACAGAGGAGCATCAGAAGTAGTTGACCAACTTGTTAGGTTACCATATTAAGATCCAGTATAGGTCGGGGATTGAGAACAAAGCGATAGATGCCGTATCACAGAGGGAGGTTGATTCGCACTTGTCGGCCTTGTCAGCACCAGTTTTGCTAGATTGGGAGCCCTTGTTGCAGGAGATTGAGGATGATGAGGGGCTAGCCAAGATTAGAGCAACACTGTTACAGGACCCAGTAGCACACCCCGGATATTCGATAGAGGGATAGCATCTCTTATATAAGAGGCACTTGGTGGTACCACGAGGGTCGGTTCATATTTCGAAATTGTTGCATGACTTTCATAGGAGCGCGGTGGGTGGCCACTCTGGGGTCCTGAAGACCTACCAGCGCTTGGCTAGGGAGCTTTTCTGGGAGGGGATGAGGAAAGATGTGGCAGTCATGGTAGAGAAGTACGACATATGCCAGAGGCACAAGTATTTATCGACAGCTCCTGGAGGTTTGATGTATCCTCTTTCTTCGCTTGGCCGAGTTTGGGAGGAGGTGACCATGGATTTCATTGACGGCTTGCCAAAATCAGAGGGGTACTCGGTCATTATGGTGGTGGTGGATAGGCTGAGCAAGTATGCACACCTTGTGGCACTACGACCCCCATATACTGCAGTGACCGTGGAGACGACATTCATCAGGGAGATAGTGCGCCTTCATGGGATTCCTAGTTCTATTGTGACAGATCAGGATAAGGTCTTCCTTAGCACATTCTGGAAGGAGTTGTTCAGCACACTGGGGATAGTTTTGAAGAGGAGCACCGCTTACCATTTCCAGACAAACGGGCAGACAGAGGTTGTCAACCAGACCCTTGAAACATGTCTGTGTTGTTTTGTTTCGGAGTCGCCAAAGCAGTGGGTGAGGTGAATTGCGTGGGCGGAGTATTGGTACAACACATCATTCCACACCTCTGCCCAGACCACTTCTTTCAGGGTCCTATATGGGCAGGGAGCCCCGCATATTATTCACTGTGGTCACTGCTCTACCCCAGTTTTCTAGGTGGACCAGTATCTTAAGGAGAGGGACCGGACCTTGGAGGAGTTAAGACGACACTTGATGAGGGCGCAGCAGCTGATGAACAGCTGAGAAGATGAACACGGGCGAGATGTGCAGTTCGAGCAGAGGAACATTGTGTATTTGAAGCTGCGGCCTTACCGACAGCGATCCCTGGCACGGAGGCGAAACGAGAGCTGTCATCCCGCTACTTTGGGTGATACGAGGTTGAGCCAGGGTTGGCCGGGTGGCTTATCGACTGAGGTTACCACCAGATTCAGCTATCCATCCTGTTTTTCATGTGTCGCAGCTCCGTCGGGCCATCGAGGATCATACTGTTTCTTCTTCGCTACCACCGACACTCACGAAGGACATGGACGTGCTGCTTGAGCCGGTAGAGCTGAAGGTGATTCGTCAAAGGAATACGACGGCACGGGAGGTGCCTATTAGGTGGACGGCCCTTCAAGAGCATGAGACATCTTGGGAGTCTTACGAATTACGATGTGATTGCGCAGCAATTCCCAGACTTCCACCTTAATGACAAGGTGGTTCTTTTGGGGGAAGTAATGATGAGATCATCACATATCAATGAAGGCGTTACAAGAAGGATCGTGAGATGAAGAACTAGGTCGAGGGCGTTTTTGTGATATTTTGGGGTATTTTTGCAATGTTTGGGCTTGGAGGGGGTTTTGTGTAATTTTGGCTTGGGCTGCCCATATATGTGGGGAGAGGGTTTTTCAATGTCCCTTATGCAAAACTTGAGTGTTTATCCTTAGTTGAGAAGAGTAGAACCCTAGATCTAGTGAGAGTAAGCTTGCCCTCTTAAATTCAAGCTTGGTGAGTGTGCTTTCTCTAAAAAGAAGTCTATATCTTATATTTCTCTTGAAGATCTATAAAATTCTCATCTTTTGTCTTTCCCAAACACTAGCTTTCTCATCAGAGTTCCATAGAGTTAAGCATTGATTATAAACTAATTACATTTTTCGAGCATCATGTGTATCGTATAAGTACCTTGCATGATGAGACGTGCGAAATTCTTACAATTAATGATAACATTCAAGGTTGTTGCATAATCCAATAGAAATTTGCACGAATTTATATTTAAGTATGAAGAGATGATAAGAGTTTACCCAAAGGTTTGTTTTCGAACCTATGGAAAGCATTAGCACATATGATTAATCATAATGTGATTGAGTTGACAATTTCTTAGAAGCTTGATAGCAGTTATTGACCAGTAACATTAACGTCAAGTCCATCGCCGACACCACCATGGAGATGATTGCTTAGTTCTACTCGGTTGTACTCTTTTTATCATCATTCACTAGCTAGCGAATCTTTAAACTCTAAAGAATTGATGATGTCTAGTTTGAAGTCAAATTAATATTTTTTGAGCTTGAATCGATTGTGATTTGTGATCTGAGTCCTTTATATTTTTTCATTTTAGTATCTTTTAAGTTATCTTTTGATGACTCTTTTGTTCTATTTTATTTAAAAGTTTGACTATTATAAGAGTTTAAGTTTGAGTCTAGATAAGAGTTTATTTCTTCTCTTATAAATATGGGTTTGTAGTTAAACTTTTAACTTCAATCAAATGAATAAAAATTTGAGTTTATAAACTTGTTTTGCAACATTGAAATCTTTCGCATAAAAGGTACACAACAATATGTAAGGAATCATCTTTACGTAAAGTTCGAAGTAATCTTCAATGTGCAAGGTGTTAAAATCGGTGTTCGTCAAATCTTCGATGTAAGAGTCTTAAAACCTAAGTTGATTTTTAGCTCTAGAAACCATAATTAGTTTTTCAAATTCTTTCATTACATCATTAATCCTCTTTCATTCCGCATCAATAGATATAATCGAGATGACATCAATTTAGAATCAAGATAATGTGCCCAATTTTTTAGTACTTATGATCCTTGCATTTTCTCATATTGGTTAGCTGCTATGAACCACTTTTTAAATGACATGAGATATCTAAAAGAGTATGATCTAAAGTTTGACAACTCGGTTTCGGTTTTGGTTTCATTTTCACCGATTGAAAACTTTTTAGGTTTTGAATAGTTTCGTTCATTTCATAAGTTTCGTTTTGAGTTTTAGTTTATCAATGCTTTTATAAAAAAATTAGAATTTTAATAAATTTTAAGAATTTTTATATGGAGTTACTTTGCGAACCCACCGCTTTATTCCGCACACATACCACTTATTTACAAGTTTGTCATTACTCTGTGCACATACCGTTTATTTACAAGTTTGCCATTAAAATTACTCACCGCGCACACCAATTTACCCAATTTCTGAAAACCCCCTTAGGTCTGTGCGCAAAGTAAAACAATCGGGGTTTGCCTGCCGACTACGCTGTCGTCCCCGCCTTTACCACCGCCACTATCGACGAGATCCACACCCTTTGGATCGGCGACCTACAGTACTGATAGCCGGCAAGGTAGGGTTTGTATTGTTGTAATAATCAAAGTTATTTTCAATCAATTCTCCTCCTGCTTAATTTCCTCATCTCATCCTACCATTCGATAGACAATGGTGGGAATTATTCGATCGGTGTTCTTCGGCTAGGGTTTTTGTACAAGTGCGAACGAAAAAGCAATTTATTTGGAGTAAAATGGGAGGTTGTCCAGCTACTAGCTTTTCCTATACCGAATATGTCAGTAACCCCAACTTAAACCCTAAAGCCAATGACGTCGATCATGATCCACCCTTGAGCCATCGATGAGATAACGAAGATCAAGGTCGACACCGACGATGTTTTCATTTCCTCCTCTAACTGGGATTTTGGATGTCAGTCGATGATGATCGGGCCGGGGGGACGAGTGTAAAAGAGGAAAATGTTTGAGAAAGTTTGAATGTCACAGATGTAAATGTTTAATGGCAAACTTGTACATAAGTGGTATGTGTGTGGAGTAAAACGGTGGGTACGTAACGTAACTCTCCTTTTATAATATAATTTTTGGAATTTTAACAGAATTTTATAGTTTTTTATACGTTTTAAAACTTTAGTAAAAAAATTTTGTGTCTGCTTCAAACATGTTGGTGTATTTCAACTCAAATCCATATTTTATTGTAAAGAATAAGGTTTCGGTCAAAACCAATCAAACCGAAGCGAAACCGACCGAAACTGAGTTTTAGCAACCGTTTCACCTCGTTCCTTTCGAAACCGAAATAAAACAAGTGAAACCAAATGCTATCGTTCAAAACCTTATTCATTGATATGATTAGATTAGCTATGATAAAATTGTATGTGTAAGCCAAGATATATTGAACTTCAGTAGAGAGGTAGATTAGAATAAAGTATAAGGATCATATATGCACACGAAATGAAATAAAAAATAAGCTCTTCCTTACTTTTATTGACTGCCTATTTGACCAGTTTAACAAGCCACGATAATGTAGCATGTTTGTGAGGAAATATATGAAAAATTGATACTTTACTGCTTAAGTGTGATGCGTGGGAAGATGATCATCTCACCATATTTACATTTCGCACGGGCTAAAACCTGAACTCGAGCACGATATGTTTCTACATGTAGATACTCTAGAGGATGTGTATCAATTTGCCTATGGTTTTGAGTCTTGTTCAAATATGCCTCTAGATAGAAAGTTAAATTCTAAAGTTATAAAGCAACTTAAGAGGTTGCCTGAAAATATGACAATATGAAAACAGAGCTGCTAAGAAGTCTAATAATAATGTATTATTAAATAATTTTCATAGCGAAATCCAAAAAATGTACAATGTCTCAGACATCATGGGTATAACCACTTTACTCGTCAATGTGCTAAACGGATCTTACATGTGTAAAATTCATTATGATGATAGGATCGCTATTCAAGAGTATGTTACATCAAAGAGTTAGTAATGCAGATGATTACTTAAGTCTAATGCTCGATTGAATGTCATTAGGTTTTTATCTAAACACATCTAGGAATGAGATAAATTAGTTAAGGACAAATATATTTATCTAGGTTAAAATTGAAGATATGTTCTTTAGACTGATGATTGACGGTAGGTAGTTATACCAATTTAGTTGTCAAGTCACCTATAGAGAAAATAAGACTTAATATGAATTGATGAGAATTTATATGTTATCTAACGTTATCAAGTGCCTATAAAGTTTTTAAATCACCAAGATCACATCTGATGTGATGGTCTGTTGATGAATGCCGCACATAGTTTGTTACGTAGGCCGTAGATGTATGACCTTAATGTTACACATTCTAAAACTCGAACACGTTAGTTTGTGTTAAAGGAAAGAAGACTGTGTTGACTCCTAGCCAACATAAGAATGTAGTTGAAAATCAAAAGAAGGGTTGGTTACTAACACGACACATACAGAGCCATTAAGAGTGTGATCCTAAGTTCCCTGGAAGTACGTTGATCATTGATCCTAAGTTCTCGGAGCATCATGCATATCATACAAGTGACATGCAGGCCAAGATTTGCACGGTCATTGCTCATAATAATCAGAAGTCTGTTGCAGAATCAATTTGCAAGGATTTGCAGACAAGATAACTAAAGATTGCCTAGATATGTTCATTCTACAACATATAATAAGACTTTACACCAGCGGCGGAGGCAGGCGGGGGCAAAAGGGGCCAATTGCCCCCACCGACAGGGGGCGAAAGCCCAAGGGCTGACCCAGTCACCGACGTGAACGATGGGAAGAGGGGGGCAAAGGCCGTGCAATTGCCCCCACTGACACGGGGACATGGGCGGATGTGAATGATTTTAAATTGTAGGCTAAGGTACTCATATCTCAAGGACATTCCTAAAAGGATGGCAACGTGACTCCTGTAATTTTTAAATGTAAATGAAAGCATGGGTTTGGTCATTTGCGTATTTAAAAGGTTAGAAGACATTTTTCCAGCTAAGGTCCACCCCTAACAACAACATATCTGTGGGCCTCTGTTTCACGGCTAAAAGAAAGCACGAGATCGCCCGAGGATCATTCTGGACCATTTGATACCGTGGGCTACCACACAGTATCTCGGTGTAGCGACCGTCATAAATCACTGGCACCCGCCATTAATTGCTTTCCTGTGAAAGCTGCAAACGCACTGTCCCCAAATAGCAATGAATGGAACACGTTGGGTGAGATGATGGGGCACTGGTTCAAGTTATGATGCTATTTCTTTTGTTCTTGCAGAACAGTAGACATGGAGCCACATTCAATATCAAGACATGGACATGGGCGACCCACGTCACTCCCGTTCCACCGCCCCCTCCCCCCTCCCCCCGAATCAGCTGCCTCGCCTCGTTCAGCCTTCGCAATCATACGCTGCTTCAATTCAAGCCCCACGAATCATAGGTGAACCGCACCCGCAGCAGTAGTGATTTTTACCTCTGAGGATCTTCAAATTCCGGCCCCTTCTTCCCATCAGACGGACTTTAGCCCGAGGTTTGTGGTGGATCTCTATCCAGATTCTAGAGGCCTAGTAAATTTATCTTTGATGCTTGTAAGATTTCTTGAATCTTGATATCTTTAATTTGATTTTAGTTATGAGTTTTGTTGAAATCTTTAGAAAAGATTCGTGCTAATCTTTTCTACTATTTTAGGTTGGATATGAAGAGAAATTCCCTCTTTGATATAATTTTTCTCTTTAGTTTCTTGAATTTTTGCGATTGTATTCTTGTATGAGAACAAAATATTTTATTGTTATATTTTTGCCCCCCTTAACAAAATTTTCTGGCTCCACCACTGCTTTACACTCATCATATAAGTTCTCGTCGAGCTCAACACGGGATTAACCTAAGACCAGGTCAATTGTTTCATATGAATTTGATATTGGCCCGTCACCAAGCATGCTAACTCGTCATCTTCCACAAGTGTCACCTTAGAGATGATTAATTAATCCTGCCTGGTTATGCAAATTTTATCATTATTCATCAGGAGTTGAATCTTCAAAGCTGTTAAGATTAATGACGATCCAACTTGATCATTATTTTGAACTTAGCTTTTATTTTAATTTAGTTTGATTTGTATACTATTCACATGTTGCACGTGTACTTTTATTTTTATAAATTTTCTTTTATTTTTGGTTATTTTTTATTTGGACATGTAGTGCACATAGGTTAGCCTTTAAATTAGCATGTACTGCACTTCTTTGTATTTAGCGAATTGAAATTTTATATTTTTCAAAGAAATTGTAGATTGGTTCGTGATGAATCTAAGTTTTCTTTGAAATATAATACTCGAGAGGAGTTGAGAGTGGGTGCATGATATGACTGGGCAAGAAGTCCTAGGTCTATCATTTAGTTATCAAATCCATAGCTTTCTACATCAAATCCCCAATTTCATGCCCGAATTCTTACCTGATTTCAAGAACCCTGTATCTACTTTGCTCCGTGTGCTCCTCAGCTCCCCTCCAAAATAACTTAGAGATGAAAAAAGCAATTGGATGAAAAGACAAGTTATAGGGCTTGAACTACATAATATAGTTTATCGTTGGGATAAGCAAAGCTCCATCTAAGAAGCATTGGGATAAGTAAAGGCTCCATCTAACAAGCATTCCATGTAACCTTTTTAATGATGGAAACCAATGTTACACATTCATAAATTTTGTCACCTAGTAATGTTGTGATCACAAAATGGATGGTTTCCTGAAGCCAATTTGCCAGATTCATGGACAAATCAATTAAAATTCCATGTTATATAAGTCACTGAACAGATGTTTATCACCGGTGCATGTGTACTTACGGAATAAAGTATTTCCTAATAAGTTTTAGAAGGGAGACATGAATTTGAACCATAATGTTGATAATGATCTGCACTTCATGTACATAGAGCCATACTCCCCCCCCCCCAAAAAAAAACAATCCCCATGCCACACGCGCGCACGCGCGCACACACACACCCCTCCCCCCCAAAAAAAACCCCCAACAACGCAAACACACACAAGAAATAACAAATTGATGTGTTCACCATCTTATTGGCACACTATAACATGCATTCACAATAACAAAATGTAGCAATGCCATATTCATGGACAAATCGATTAAAATTCCTTGTTATATCAGTAACTAAACGGATGTTTATCACCGGTGCATGTGTACTTACGGAATAAAGTGTTTCCTACTAAGTTTTAAAAGTGAGACATAGGAATTTGAACCATAATGTTGATAATGATCTGTATTTCATGTACACAGAGCCATACTACCCCCCCCCCCCCCTCCAAAACAAAAAAACCAATCCCCATGCGCACACGCACACACAAACCCCCTCCCCAACAACAAAAAACCCAACAACACAAGCGCACAAAAGAAATAACAAATTTGATGTGTTACCATCTTCTCTGTGATTGGCACACTCTAACATGCATGCACACATACAAAATGTGGCAAATGTTCTATTTGTAAAATTCTCCCTAATTAGCACATTGTGTTACTCTGTGATTACTCAAGGCAAAATTAAAAACAAAAATAGTTGACTCTTTTATGAAGGTAATTTGAAGTGTTACTAAACCAAGAACGTGGTTAGGGATTAGGTTATCCTTCTTCATATAACTAGAAAAGAAAACATTGTTTCGACCTATATATCTCTTCATTATGAGCGACTTGCCTTCTTATTAAGAGGATGAGCCCTGAACTTCGTTTGCATGTCATCGCAACCTTCCCGTTTCTGTGCAATTCTACATATTCAAATGAAGAACACTCGTTAGAAAAATATTCTGTGACCATAGGCACATACATTTCAAGCATGTCGGAATTCAGAAGAAAATTGGTAGCAGACAAAAAATTGTGTCCATGAACAACATATACAGTTCCTTGTAATGCATAGTGACCACATGAATACTTGAAATTGTATATAAAACAAAGTGACTACTGTAAATAACATGAAGCTAATTAATACAGTTTTCATCATACTTGCCTTAAGAGTGTACATGATGGAAATAAATGGAATTATAAAATTTGCTGGTATTAATAATGTGATAGGAACTAAAAAGAACCTGAAATTTTATTAATTAAACTGAAAATAAACTAAGATAATGGGCTACAATCAAAGGGTAACCTCCCTCCCAAGATGCCAATTGACAAGGGACGTCTGTACCTTTTCGAAGAACTGAGAGATCTCTCCTCTCAATCACAATTCTCAAATTTAGCCTACATAGGGCCGACCGGCTATCCCCCTATTTATAATCATCTAATTAAATGTCTAATTACCTAAATACCCTTACATTAATGAAATAACACAAAACACCCTAAAGTAGGCCCCTTGGGCCGGATCTAACATTACTCAGCCCCCGAAAATCCACATTGTTTTCAAGATGGTGCATGAAGTCTATGGCAGTACTACTCCAAGTGCGAGTCGTCGTCCACCCCGAGTTCTTCATTCTCCACGACATCTTCCTCATCATCCCTTGCTATCATCACTTGCAGCTTGCGCACCCCACAATGGTGGCCTAAGGTGAACATCTCATCGCATCTGAAACACAGCCATTTCTGTCTCTTCTCCCACATCTTGGCGTCAGTCATCCTCCTGAACTGACCACATGCTGGCGATGCACTGCCCTTTTCCACAAACTTCTCATCGCTCGCCTGATTTGTTTCAGTGGACTCCCTCTGCCCTCCTGTCGTTATCTGCTTGTAGGAAACTGGGCCACTCCACCCACCTCTCGCCTTCCTATCCTCCAACTGATGGTCCTCCACCATCTGAGCGTGTACTACATAGTCTCCATCAAGTCCTGAGCCTTCTGAATGCGGACCTCTATGTGGATAGTAGCCTTCAGCCACTTCATAAATGTGCTCTCCATCATCTCATCAGACACACCATGTACTCGTCCGGATAGTGCCTCAAACCTCTCTAGGTAATCCATCACTGTGACATCCTACCTGAGTAACAAAAGCTGCTCCCTCAAATTCCCCAAATGTGGATCTTTGAATCTCTCCAACAGCCCATCCATGATCTGCTCCCACGAACGAAATGGTTGCCTCTCACCCCTCCACTGGTACCAAGTAAGGACCTTTCCATCTAGACATATAGCGGTTACCTCTAACTTCTACTTCTCCGTCAAGCGAGAGACCATAAAAATCTCTCAGCATTGTAAACCCAAGCCACCGGATCCTCTCCCTCGAATACAGGCATCTTCAGCAACCGCAGCATGTCATCGTATGTGTCCCATGGTCTCCTCGTCTCCCGACGTGACGGGGCTGGTGGTAGTACTGCCACCTCTCCTGGTGCCGCTCAAAGCCCCTCCATGGGCCTCCATCATGGACTCTGTGACCCCCTCGTGGGCCTCCTCCTCGACCCCCATGTCCTCCCCCGCCGTCGCCTCCAAACTTACCCTCGTGCTCCTCCTGTAAGTCTCTGTAACCTCCCCCATACTCTCCAGAACGTCCCTCATAGGTGCAGGGTGGAGGTCGTCCTCTGTCATCGCCATACCAAGGGTCGGGAGGGTCCCGAAACCCTCCCCCATCGTCGTCATACTCCTGAAAAACTCCCGGATCAAAACCATCGTCGAAACCACGTGCCAGATCCTCCAAATAAGGCTAAAACCCTCTGAAAGTTTTCCCTCATCCACGTGATGCGCCAAAACCCCGTGAGGGGGTAGCCGTGAGTCGGTGGAGCCCCGACGGCCCTGGGGAAGGGTTGTCGAGCCCTGCCGGCTTTCTTCGATGCCACAGCGGCCCTGTCGTTGATCGGCAGTGCCCGCCGGGGCCCTGTAGTTGTCCGCCGGGCTTTGGCGGCCCAGTGGAAAGGTCACATGGCCATGCCAAGGCCCCAGGTGACCCGAGGGGTCCTGGGGTGGGCCCCCGGGCCCCCCCGTCCTCTGTCGCAGCCCTTGGGTGTGCGGCTAGGCCCACTGGCCCCCCGATCCATCTCATCCTCTTTCGGGTCCGTGTCATCGACATCTGTGAGCCTCACGTACTCCAAATCTCTTGCTACATGCTTCCTTTTGTCCAAAGGTAGCGCATTTGTCGCTGTTTTAGGGTTCGCATTGTCTCCATCCAATTTCACCGAGCTATCCCCAAGTTAGAAGATAATTTTTGTTAGGGCTTCACTGTGTTAATCCAATTTTGACTCCACCTTCGCACATCGTTCATCATGTGCCGTAAGGTTTCCTTTATACTAGCGATCTCTCCCATCAATTTCTCCTCCACCGCATCGATCCAATCTTTGGATCTTGTAACCGTCGTCATGGATCGACGTGCTCTGATACCAAAATGGTAGGAACCAAACACAAATCTGGAATTTTATTAATAAAACTGAAAATATAAGTATAGTTGATTACAATTTTAGGTGTAATCACCCTCCCAATACGCCAATTAATAAGGGACGTCCGCACCTTTCCAAAAATTATGAGAATTCTCTCTCAATTATGAAAATAATCAAAACAACGCATAAGCTAGGGCCGGCCGGCTCCATCCCCCTTTTATTATAATCCTCCTAAATATCTAATTACCCAAATACCCTTACACTAATAAGATAACACAAAATACCTCAAATCAGCCCCTAATGGCCGGGACTAACATTACTCTTCCCCGAAAAACCACCTTTCCTCAAGATGGTGTATGAAATCGCTGGCGGTCCTACTCCAAGGGAAAGTCGGCATCCCCTTCGGGATCTTCATCCTCCACTATGTCTTCCTCGTCGTCTCCGGCTATCAGCACTTATAGCTTGCTCGCGCCCACAATGGTGCCCTGAGGTGAACCTCTCATCGCATCTGAAACACATCCCTTTCTGTCTCTTCTCCCTCTTCTCGGCGTCAGTCATCCTTCTAAACTGACCCCCTGCTGGCGGTGCGCTGCTCTTCTCCACGGTCTTCTCAATACTCTCTCAATACTCGCCTGATCCATCCCTTGTAGCTGTCTTTTGTTCTCTTGTCACGGTCGAAACACTGCGGGAACCCGGTCCACTCCAACTACCTCTCGCTCTCATATACGCCAACTGACGGTCCTCTACCATCTGAGCGTGCTCTATAGCCTCCATCAAGTCCTGAGGTTTCTAAATGCTGACCTCTATGGATATAGTAGCCTTCAGCCCCTTCATGAATGTGCTCTACATCATCTCATCAGACACACCATGCACTCGCTCTGACAGTGCCTCAACCCTCTTTAGGTAATCCCTCAATGTGACATCATGCCTGAGTGACAATAGCTGCTCCCTCAAATTCCCCAGATGGAGATCTCTGAATCTCTCCACTAGCCCATCCATGATCTGCTCCCACGAATGAAATGGTCGTCTCTCATCCCTCCACCGGTACCAAGCAAGGGCCTTTCCATCTAGACATATAGCGGCTGCCTCCAACTTCTGCTCTTCTGCCATGCGAGAGACCTTAAACATCTCTACGCCTTGTAAACCCAAGCCACCGGATCCTCTCCCTTGAAGACAAGCATCTTCAGCTTTCGCAGCCTGTCCATCGTGTATGTCCGCTAGTTTCCTCGTCCCCCGCCATGCCTGTGCTGGTGGTAGTGCTGCCAGCTCTCCTGGTGTCGCTTATAGCCACTCGTGGGCCTCCATCAAGGACTCCATGAACCCCTTGTAGGTCTCCTCGGCCCCCATGCCCTCCCCAGCGGTCACCTCCGAGCCTAACCTCGTGCTCCTCCTGAAAGTCTTTGTAGCCTCCCCCAGTCTCTCCAGGGTGCCCCTTATAAGTACGGGGTGGAGGTCGGCGTCTATCATCATCATACCGGGGGTCGATAGGGTCCCAAAAATCTCCCACATCATCATCATATTCCTAAAAATCACCCGGATCAAAATCACCGTCGACGCCACGCGTCTGAATGTCAGAATAGGGTTGAAATCCTCTGTCGGGCTTCCCTCCTCACCAAGTGCTGAAACCCCCGCAGGGGTCGCTGGGTGTCGACGGGGCTCTGGCAGCCTTGGGAAAGAGCGGCTGTGCCCTGTCGACTGTCGTCGGGGCCCGAGTGGCCCTGCCGCTGATCGACCGGGCCCGTCGAGGCCCTAAAGGTGTTCGTCACCCCCTGGCGGCCATAAGGAGGATCCCCGGCCCTTGTCGAGGGCCTTGGGGGGCAATGGGCCCATGGGGGTGCCTTAGGGTTTCCCTGTTGCTGCCGTGTCTGGGGTGGGCCCCCGGGGCCTCTGTCCTCTGCCGGGGCCCTTTGGGGGGTGCGGCTAGGCCCGCAAGCCCCCCGATCCATCTCGTCCTCTTCCGGGTCCGTGTCGTCGAGATCTATAAGCCTCCCGTCCTCCAAATCTCGTGCTACATGTTTCTCTTTGTCCAAAGGTGACGCCTTTGTCGCTGTTTTAGGATTCGCATTGCCTCCGTCCAATTTCATCGAGATCTCCCCAAGTTGGAAGATTTTTGTTGCCTTCGTTGTGTTGATCCAATTTTGACTCCACCTTCGCAAATCGTTCATCATGTGCCGTTAGGGTTTCCTTTATGCTAGCGATCTCTCCCGTCAATTTCTCCTCCACCGCATCGATCCGATCTTTAGATCTCGTAGCCGCCGCCATGGATCGACGTGCTCTGATACGAAAATGATATGAACTAAAGAGAATCTGAAATTTTATTGATTAAACTGAAAATAAAATAAGATAAGGGGCTACAATCAAAGGGGTAATCTCCCTCCCAAGACACCAATTGATAAGGGACGTCTGTACCTTTCCAAAGAACTAAGAGATCTCTCCTCTCAATTACAGTTCTCAAATTTAGCCTCCCTAGGGCCGGCTGGCTATCCCCCTATTTATAATCATCTAATTAAATGTCTAATTACCTAAATACCCCAACATTAATGAAATAACACAAAACACCACCAAAATAGGCCTCCCGGGCCGGATATAACATTATGTTCCATGAAACTGTACAATGCAAAAACACATTTGACTAGTTGGCAACAATTACCATTCGAATCTTTGAATAACTGTCGCATAATGCAACGAACTAAGTCCTACAGTGCCTATGATTGCCAAGGAAACCCTCCCAACAAAGATGTAAATAGCAAAATGACGACATGGATAGATGGATACAGTAATATTCATATATACAATTGCTCCAAATCATTGAGCATACGAGATATAGTTTGAGAAATTCTGATTATTTAACAGGATTGAAATGAACGTTAGAATTAGTCCAATATCTTACTTTTTATTTATCTAAAACAGCCTCTTCCATCCAATAAATTACTCCAATGACAGTTTTTCGTTGATGGACACCAAGTGGATATATATCAAACTCAAGAAGATGTTGACATTCTCCAACTACTATCATCGCATTGCTCATCCGTGGACAACCACTTATATCTACCAAGATGTATGTTTAGACTAATCAAAGTACTACTACAGGGTCATGGCATACGGCTTAGAACAATGTGCACCAGATCCCTATATTATTAAACAGTAGACAGTGTGAACCTTTCAAGATTTTTCAAGACCAAACTTATAGTGTTTTGTTCGTCCACTGTAACACAGTCGGACCTTATTTAAATTATAGCAAACTCTAGACATAAGGAATTTATCAGTTCTATTATGGATTGTATGTTTCTTTATCTGAATAGAGAGATATGAGAGGAATAAAATAATTTCCCATGACATTTTGCTTTCAGGGTAGCAAATGAAATTTTAGACCCCACTGCCGACAAGACCATCTATGTAGTATTAAAATACAAGTAAAAAAGTAGCCACTCTGTATTGACAGCCCTGGAGTACACGAGGCACAAGCATTCAGATACTATGGTTGCATCATTTAATTTATCCAGGTGTTTCCTGTGGAAACAAAATTATACAACACAAAACATATCATGTTATTTTTCATATCATCTTGAACAATTGTGAGGACTGTGGTAGCATATATTTAGCCGATTTTCAAATATAAATCAACAATTGTATACCTTAGTTCTTTCTATACAAAATCCAACAACAAAATTTATGTAGGACTATATAGCATGCTATTAAAATTAAGTTCCAACATCTTAACCGAGCAAGAATGCTCCTATGTTCTAAGTGGATAAGATGGGAACAAAGAATTACAGCAGAAGATGCTTACTTCAGGGGTAGTGAAGGAGTAGAAGGTTGGCATTGCAATTTTCTCAGCCCTGCGGTACCAGCTTCTACAGTAGAAATTGCAAAAACGTTCTTAGCAACCTGCCATCACAGTGAAAATCAGGCTCTTAAAAATCTTGAAAGAGTGATGTGTCTTCCCATATTTCACGCAAAAATTGCACTGATTTCCAAACGAAAATACAGCCAAAATATTAAAGGAATATAATCCCAGAGTGTAGTACAAATTGAGGAATAAATATTCTCAGAAGCTGCCATGTAGAGGCAAATAGCATACCATTGATGACGAAGAAGTTGTTCCATGTTGAAGAGCCCTCTCCTCAGTCTTTAAATGGAAAGGCTAAGAATAAATAGCAGAACAGGAAATAAGCCAAAGGACAACAACAAAAAATTGCAGCCTCCTGAAACAAGACTATGGTTGGCAAAAAAAAATTAACATCATCTCTAAATGCCTACTTGGAACTGAGGCAGCCGAGGTGTGCTCTTTTGTGAAAGGGGCAATGAAGGAGCCTCAAGAATCTGTGGAGTTACCAATCAATTGCTAGGACAAAGTTAGCAAACTTGGGAAAATGTACAGCAGTGGAATTAGTACTCACCTTTCTGTTTAAAGGGTGTGCTTTGAATGTTGGTATAAAAGGCGCTTTCCCTTCTTGCGATTGATTAACATCATCAGGCCTGAGTTATTTATATGTAATGGGATTTTAGATGAATGTGCACATAAATAGACCTATACATTGATATTTGAGCAAGCCAACCTTGATCTCTGAGCCCATGGCCTCCGTGCCCTCTGTGCGGTTTCGAGTTTAGGTTCTCTTGGAATAGTGATTCTCAGTCTTGACTGATGCGGATTTAAATCAACAGGCACACTCCTCTGGTTTATGCACAGAAGAAATGTTTGCAACTTACAGGTTTATTGAAAGTGCAAGATAGAACGTGCTAGGAACCCTCACAGAGAGCAACCATAGATGCTATCAAATGAACTTGGAAAGATTCATTTAATATTTGAAAAAGAAAACGTTCTTTTAATATTTGAAAAAAAAGAGTTTCTTTTTCTCTTCTAAGCAAATTACAGATAAAAAAGAATAAGAAAATCGTTGCATGCCAAAACATAGTTAGATGAACTTTGTATGACAAGTTGTGATGAATAAACAGACAACTATAGAAGCTAGACAGAATCAGATGATAGACACCACAGAAAACAGCCTCAATCATCTGCTTTAAAATACAGTATGATATTTAAAAGGGGTTACCTTTTGTGGAGCCTTGTGCAATAATTCTGTCTGTTCTTTCACACCAGAAACCTACAATGTAGTGGAATGTGTTTTACAGAAAAAAAAAGTACCCAGATGATAGAAGTGCATAAAAACGGTTGCAAGCCAAGATAATTAGGTAAGAAAATGCTTGGCTCCACCTTCAATGAATAACCTCCATCTAGTTTCTGTCGTTTGGAAGCGTGACCCCCAGTATCAGATAAAACCTCCATGAATCCCTCGTGCTTTTGTAAAGAAGGTTTTTGAAACCTAATTAATTAACAGGACATAAGAGTTGGGGCTAAAATATGCTGCAGTGAAATTAGTTAAGATAAACAGACAACTTTGCAAGCATAATGGAGTAATGACATTTATTCCAAAAGTAGACCAATAAGTAATTACAGATGTACAGTGAAAGACATAAAGGATAAGGCCAAGCAATAAGCAGGAAACAAACTAAAGAAATGTCATTGAAAGAATATTTACACGAAAAGCATAATCCAGATTTCCAGAAAAGTTTCAAGGATAGAAATGTTGAAGAGATAACAAGCGATACCTATGCACAAACTGACTACGCTTTGCATCCCGAAAACGATTTTGCTTGGCCAGCTGACTTGCAGTAGGTTTCATCAATGTTGAGCCTCTTGAAAATGGACCCTTGACGAATTTCTTACACTCGCTTTGAAGATCATCACTTGGGCCACCTTGAACTGTTTAAGTTAGCAGAAATGGACATAATGTTGTTAAGCATATGTTGAATTTATTCAAGAAAATGGTTATATCACATTGCCCCTTCCAGCATGAAACAATCTTACAGAAAGAATTATATATAAATGCACTTTATCATCATAAGGAAATAATACCACTCATCCAAGTGGCAAACACAAGAAAATAGTGAGTGCACAATTACAGTAAAAAATATGAATAGGAGAAGTATATATGGAGGATCCTATAAGTTAGCACAACAACGTAACTAAGGCACAAGCAAGAATCCAAATGGTATTTTCGATGTAAACGCAAGGACAATCCAGCGAATGATACCTCTATATGAACGGCCTCAAACCCATATGGAGTAAATATATATGCACCTTAGTGGAATGTTTATTACATCACCAAACATGATGTGCATGAAACAAAGCTTCGGTTCCAATACATTGAAGTGTGGAGATATAGAACAGACAGAATGATTCTGTTATACTTTACAGTAAATCAAATTGCAACATATAGTATGACTAAAAGTAAAACAGCATTTGGCACTCACACCAAGCCCTCGTCCATCAAATTCAAGGCAGGTTTCTAGAGATGTAGATGAATAACATAGCAAATAGAAAACATCGGCGATGAAGAAGGACGCCAATAAAATAGTGCAGTAGCCAATGAATAAAAATTAGCCAGGTTTAGAACATCTCTGACAGCATAAAGGCAACATTCCATAACATGGAACAAAGTAACAGCAGCTAATATCACCCACTAAATGGAAATATAATATAAGATGACAGAAGGGTGTTTCATCACCAAGAAAGAAAGACATTTAACATGCTATTAACATAGAATATTGTTTAACCATATGCTGGTAACCATGAGATGGACTGAGTACACATTTGTAAAGGTGAGATGACAAGTGATGAGAATCCCGTTTGGATCCAGATTGAGTTTTCAGAGTTTGAATTTGTTTAGGCTTCTTTAGTTTTTGATTTTTTTTTAATAATGTCTTTTAGGTCTTTTGCATTTTGTTTTGAGATAGTTTCTTTTATTTTTCTTTTATGACAGAGTTTGAGCCAAATCAGAAATCTAAGTATGAGTTTAGATAAGACTTTATTTTCTTTGATATAAATACAGTGTGCATTAGAATTTTTATTATCGAAGCGAATTGAAATTTGAGTTTGTAAAATCTAGCTAGTTTGCTAGAAACACTAGTCATTGAATCTCTTTGCAGGCTAGGGGCAACAGTGGGTTAGCGCTGCACATAGGTGATATGCACATATTTCTATCCCTTTTATCAAACAACCTTAATTTAGAGTTTTTTAATCCCCCTAATTTCTTCCACTACAAAACCATAATGCTCCCATTTCGCATGAGTCTAGTGCGTGTATGCATGTCATAAGGCGTCAAGAAGTGATAAAGACAACAGAAGGGTTGAATATTTTGTTAAGTTACATCAAGGTTGGGAATATATCTTTTATGTGATGATTCAAGAGATATTTGCACTAATTTTGTCGCCACGTTAGCCTGAGAGAAAATAAGATTCAATGCTAAACCTCATCGCAGCCATACGATAATTGCGTTGATTAGAACTCATATATTGTTATCTAACATTGTTTAGTGTCTCTCTAGTTTTTAGATATCAGGATCGCATCAGGTATGATATTTTACTGATGGAAGTTGCACGCATTCTATTACGTATTCATAGTTGTACAACTTAAATATTTCACACTCTAGAAGATCAAACACATGCATGACACATCTATATTTGGGGAAAAGAAAATTGTGTTGATTATTTAATGACCCAGAGTGCAGTTGAATATAGAAAGAATAGGTTTAGTCACTGGCAAGCCACACACAAACTCACTTAACATCATGGTCTCCTGTCCCTTAAATTTATGTATTTATCATGTGCCCAATCCATTCCCTGACCCTTATGCATATCGTTGGGTGAGCTACATTTCAAGACAGACGAGATTTTTACAATTAAACATAATCCTCTAGTCTATTATAGAATCATACAGATGTTTGCAAGGATTGGCAACTGAGAATGATGAAATGACTGAGAATGATGAAATGATTGAAGTTTACCCAAAAAGATTTGCTCTTGAATCCATAAAGAAGCTTTACACATGTAAATGTCCAATTTTCAGGCCCGGCCCAATTCTCTTTCTTTTTCATTTCTTTTTCTTCTTCTTTTCTTTTTCTTTTGTTCCCGCAGCCCAACAGCCGGCCAGCCCACCCCTGCTCCCCACAAAACCATAGCACGTGTCCCACGCTCCACTTCTCCCATTCTCTCGGTCTCTCTCCCTCGCAATCTCTTTGGGGTGGCGACGAGCGAACCAACCTCTCTTTCTCATTCTCTCTCCTTCGTTCCTTCAGTAAGAAGGGAAGGGAAACGTAGCCGTTCTGAGGCCCATCGCCTCTCTTCACCTCACCCAACAGCTCACGAACCCACCACAACCCTAAATCATGTGATTTTGCCACGATCCAAGGCCGATCGACATCGTGGGTGATCCATAGCCTCCCCTGCCCTATTCCAAGTACCACAAGTCTACCTCTTCCTTTATAAAAACTCGGTAGAGCTTAGGGTTTCAGTTTTACGCGAAAAAAGATTATTTTCCAAAAATCTGATTTCTCTTGCTCGAGCTCGGTCTAGTGTTGGGTTGCTCTAATAGATGTAGCCACCCACGTCGAGGCTCGGGTTCACCGTCAGTCTTCGACTTTTGGTAAATTATTTTAATTATTTAATTTTTGGTTTTAAATTTGTGATTTTTTTACATGCTTGCGATGATGAAACTGAGCAAGACTTGGGTATCTACGAGGCTTGGCAGCGACCCCCGTCGTTGCCCCTAGCTGTGCCGAGATTGTCACTTAAGTTTTTGTTTTGGCCGTGGCTTTTCAAGCCCTTGTCTAGCCTTCCATTGGCCCTACCATGACTGTCATGGGCTCTACCACCCCTTGTCGCGGCTCTGGGGTCCCTTAGCCCTCGTCGTGCCTTCCCTTAACCTGGCCGTGACTGATTCTGGCCACCATGCCCTAAGCCTTAACTAATTGATTGGGTTTTTCATGTCGTGACTGTTTTTATCTGATTTCATTGAATGGTGGATGTAATTATTGTTTTGGTGATGTTTTGGCTAGTGATGAGGCTTTGTAGTGGCCGTGGATTAGTATGAAAACCCCAGGGCTTGGCCCTACATGTCTGAGTTGGCGTAGGTTATCCAATGATTGTAAATGTGGGTTTGGTCACTAAAGGCCGTGCCTGTTGGATCATACATAAGGCTACAACCTGAAGGTTCACAATTTACCACATGTGGGATCATAAAATAGCCTGAAGGATCATATAAAACCATGAACACATGGTTAAGTCCTGAAAACGATCAATAATAAGAATTATCTGATATCACCACGGTTGTCCATCCACCATTGTCCATCCCACATATTTATAAGTGTTGCACCATTCGCTACTCGACATTCAGGTTAGCTTAAAATTTATTACTTATGTCTCAATTTAGATTTGTTAGCATGCTTAGAATATTTTACATGTTTCCTAACACACATGTGCCCCATGACACACATTTAAATTAGTATGACTCATGTATACTCCATGTTATATGATTAAATTAGCGTAAAGTTTATGGCATGCTAAATGTTTCATTGTTCTCATCACAGCATGCTACATGTTCCCAGATGTTAATAATCATAGTATAATCTTGCACAGTTTTCCATAACATTGAAAATAATTGATATGATGAATGTGATATGAGAACCAAATGAAATTGAAATATCATTGTTAATGTTCTATTGAAAACTCTATTAAATGGCTTAATAAAATAGGATAGCTTGAGAACATGACTGTGGTTATAGATAAGGTTGTGCCTTTATACCGTGAAGTTGGTAGATTTTATTTTATTAAGTTTGTAGATTCTTATACTGATTACACAGCAATAAACTTATATACCGATATATCCTTACCGTGAAGTTGGTAAATTCTATTTTAAATCACTGGTCACCATGCACAGTGTCGTGATCCTTATCGATAGATGCTTCCAATATATCGGTATCAGACCGAATTACATCGAGTTAATATTGGCCGATAATGTGTTTTGTGGGTTTGCAAATTTTTTTAACGGGTTTAGATCGATTCGATCCAAACCTGTTTGTTTATAATATCATCTCGCAGCTTATCTATCCTCTGCCTCTCATCAAACTGACGAAAATTTCTTCATTCTTCACATGTAGTAAATATCGAATGAATTAAGGTTTCGAATCTTCGAAATTCGACAGAAATTAAAGGTAATTAAACCAAAAATATAAGTGTAATATCCCTAACACAACCTTATATGTTTTCATGTAATAAAATTTTTCTTAAATGCAAATAATGAATTTTTATGATTTTTCAGAATTTTCTAGAATTTTTTTCAAATATTTGTGTATTAACTTATTTGCATCTCATCTCATGATTCTTTAACGCATGTTCCTTATTATTAAATTTCTCTTTCCCTTCATTATTTATTTACCCAACACTATTCTTTTTTGGCCCAAAACAGAGCCCAAACTCTATTCTATTTTGAATCCTAATTGGATTCATATCGGTTCTATTTTAGTATATATCATTTTCTTAAAAATCTTTATAAATATTTCAATATTTAATTAGGCTTTAGAATTTTATAACATAGATAGTTGATATTTCCTTTTAAAACTTAGATATTTAATATACCTAGAATCATAAGCTTATTTTCCAATTGAAGTAGTTTTATACATTTTTCTTAATCATCGTGTCAAGATTAAATACATACAAATGACACGATATCGAGTGATATTTACAAATGGTACCTATGTAGTAACATTAGATAACCCTAGCATGCACATTTCCCGGTCTACCATAACCTGAAACACCGACGCAATTAAGCATGCCTCCTTCGTATCGAATACCATGCAAAATGGCATACCTCATTTCACTGCTAATACATAAACCAAAACATACCATCGTAATTTTAAATATCAACCGATATGATCAATATATCAGTTGGTATATCTGTCCCTGTAACCAAACGATAAGGTCTTTAATATTGAGTTCTAAAATTTAACCCAATATCAGGATATATCAGCCGATATACCCAATATATCAACCGATATTTCAAAAAAATTAAGTTAGTACGCATTTTATTTTCTAATGTTATGTAATCATTGTCATGTAATCATTGCAATATTCGATATGTATTTTATTTTCTATTTTATAATGTTATGCCATCATTGTAATAGTTGATGTGTGCTTTATTTTCTAATCACTCTACTCGTTATATTGATATGTTTCAAATTTCTTATATTTTTTACTTGTTATGGATGTTTTTTATTTTTTTCAGGCAAGTCACATTAAAGGTTTTTTGCATTCATCTAATAACATGTAAATAGCAAATTTATAGAGACAACTACTAGGTACGTCACTCTTACCGTTAAAGCTTTTTTTATACATTTTCTATTCAATATATTTTATTACTGTGTAAGAAATACAATAGTTTATTTTAGTATGTTGTTTAGTCTTAGTAATGATATGTTGGTGATATAATCAAATATGA
This sequence comes from Scilla litardierei, assembly GCA_030789695.1. NCBI lineage: Eukaryota > Viridiplantae > Streptophyta > Magnoliopsida > Asparagales > Asparagaceae > Scilla > Scilla litardierei. Next base: position 108,506 of record JAULAV010008417.1, read on the forward strand.
ACATTTACAATATTAAAACTACTCTTTAATTATTAAGATTTATATATTTATAATGTCTGATATAAGCAACCTGATATTGATATGTATCCTTGCTATATCCTTTGAAATTCTCTATTCGATATGAAAATCAACCATCCAATATGATCTCGATGCCTGATATTTAATACACTACATATAGCGAATGTTATCCTAGACATAGTATTGATTAAGGGAGGCAATCCCTCCGTATGTGCAGACAAAAATGAAAGTGGCAGCATATGAAGCCAATTAATCAGCTACTTGAAGATAGAGTGAGAGATAAATTATAGACTAAGCTACCGAGCTATTTTTTGAACTATATGCGTATATACACAAATATGCAGCGATGATACATCTACACGTTAAGATGATCATTAATGCGGGCAATCAATTCAAACAAGAGAGTGGTTGCTCTAGTTAGTTTGTAGATCAACATGACTAAGATCCCCTCTTGTATTTTTCTTAAGATGGTCCATTAAGTGGCAACTCTTGTTGCATCTAAGCATTCCCATCACGCCCCTTCCAAACTAATGCAATGTATGTCTATGCAAAATGCAAGTAAATAGTCTGTGATAATAAAGGAGAAAACATTGTACTTGGAGAATGAGGCAAGATGAGGTTTCTAGGATCATCCTATGTATGGCAACCATTTGTTTTATTTAATTGTACTTAAAGGTTATGTAACAAGATGTGGTATATTGTATTCATGGACTCGCATTGTATTCAAGTAGTATGCATGGAAGTCAGTTGTATAGCTTTGCAAAATTTGGAAATGAGAATACTGTTGTAAAGCTCTTACAATATATCAAATGATATATACAACAAATAAATATTCAAATTATATCAAGATGTGGTTATAGATGTTTTTTATTAACAAGAGTAAAATGAATTCTTAGGAATCACATAAAACAAAATTAGTAGTCCACAAACGATTTCATTGGAATTGTAACCATTAATTTCAATCTTTCATAAGAAGAATTGTATTATTCATTACAAGAATGAAGATGACACAATTTAACCAATAATTTATCTGTAGCATTTCCACTTCAGCGAACAATGAACTATTCTCATCTCTGATTTTTCTCTTTCTCATCTCTTATCTTTGGTGCTTAAGCTTTGGCTACAAGTGATCTCCACATCCCAACCAGACCTCCTACTCTCAAATTCCATCTCTTTCAAACTCTTAACCAAGTAATTTAATGTCCAAATTGATGCTTACTTCCGGATCATGCCATCTTCAAAAATCACATCTTCTACTCTTGCATTTGAAGAGTCTCATACCAAGATTTGTAGTTACCTAGCCCATCTTCTCGAAGCTACTATTGTGAAACACCGAAAACCCTTACGATTATAAGCAATAAGGGGTCAGATTGTTCGCCTTTATAGAAAGGTGAGGAATTCATCTAGATGGCTTCTTTTCCATATTTACATTCGAATTGATTGGGGTGACTGGTGGGGTGGATATGGCACCATAAAAGAAACACCAGTAGACGAGCTCCCTTGGAATGAAGCCATGGTTTGATCCTATTGAACAAACAATTAAATGGTTAAAAAGCCATAATTCTAATATGAATTGATGGGAGAACGTGTAGGTTGCACAAGTTTTTGGAATCAGTAGACAAAAAACATTGAAATTTGTCCAAAAAGAACCATGATCTGAAAAAATAAAATGGCGATTAGACCGGAAAGAGATAGAGAGATGCGTTTGACTTTTGCGTTAGAGAAAGAGAAAGGGAAAGAGATAATAAAGCAAATTAATAAAGGAACCAAGTAGAAGAAAACAATAGGTTTAAGGGTAAAATAGGAAGAACTTTCAATGATGTTTTTTTCTTAGAGATATAACGGGGGTTAAGAGCTCAAAGAAATAATATCAGTGGATAATGTGCTCTCACAACTAAACACTATGGGTTTTTTAGCATTTACCCCAAAAGGATGATTAAGATATAAAGTGCCAAAGCGAGTTAGATCAATTGCATGAGCGGGCCTTCCCAAGTGGAAGGTTACATGTGTGAAGATACCCATTAGCATTCGAGCGGGTGAAGTTTCAAATATTCCAAATTATCTTTCAAAAAATGGTTAGGATATGTAGTCCTATTAGGATTAGGAAGCGAAAAGTTTTCAAATAATCCATATGAAGGACCTTGAAATACAAACAGATAAAAAAGAGAACAAATCGCCATGAAAAAATCTTTATACTCCTGTAAAAAATCTTATAAGGATAAAAAATTTGTTAATCCTAAGTAATAACATTTTTCCATCCTCTCTGTGGATGTAGGCATTAAAGAGCCACGTAATTCTTCGTATTTGTGATTTATTAGTTTTTCTAATGTTCTTCACCAAGGAAGCTCTTTATCATGATAATGGTAACTTCACATATATTGGTTAAATAACTATTAGCACCAATTTTACGCAAAAAGGAGTACACAATGACATGTACTAGCAAGACCTTAGCGAGTAGTATTAAAACTTTACTTCTAGCACAAGCAAACCTATCTCGTCAGATAGCTAACAAGTATGCCCGAAACCTTACTTGTGGAACTTGCATGCTTGTCTTTCCAAACGACTGGCGAGTATGCCTGAAATGTTTCTGTAGCAATGTTTCTTGTAGCACGTATATATTTTTCACTACTACCACTAGCAATGTAGATCTTTCGCAACCATTACCATATGTGCAGTCTTGATTAGTTTTTGGCAACCATTTAAAAAAATAGAGCTACTAATCACCTGCACTATAGTACGGCTCCATATAATGTCTTGGGTCCTCCACCACATTAAGAACTGCATCCCACTTGCACTATATCGACCATTGCATGCTTGATCTTATCTTGGAGTCTTCTTCGATAGCTTTGATACCAATTGTTACGATAATGACATATTAACTTTTATAATCATAAATCCCAATTTGACACAAAACAGGAAACCTCGGTTAAGAGTCTTAGACTCCAATCCTATTTAATCATATATCCATCTTTTTTTATTAAAAACACCACTTAACCTTTTTATTGTCAATAAAATCCACTGAACTTTTTTGCATTTTTCAAAGGAACACACTAAATTTTACCTTACTATTTCAAGAACTCACATTAAACTTTTCAACAATTACTGAAAAAATGGATTTTCTTAAAAAATAAATGAAAGTGATTGTTTCATAAAGTTAAGTGGGGTTCAGTGTTCTAAATATCGGATATCGGTCGCGTATCGGCCTAGTAAATTTGATATCGGATTGCGGATATCGGGGATATATCGGGGATATTGACTAAATATCGGAGTGTCATATCGGAGGCTTAAAAATTATGACATGTTAGCATAGATGAATTTAAGAAGATATAAACTATACTAACTCAAATTAAAGTATGTTTTGGTTATACTTATCTCGTTAAACATGAATATCTGGGATATTGACTTAAAATCGGAGTGTCATATCAGAGTCTAAAAATGATGTCAAATAAAAGCATAGGAGTCTAAGAAAATATAAACTATAGAAACTCAAATAAAAGTATGTTTTGTGTATATTTATCTCATTAAAAATGAATATCGGCCATCCACTTGATGGAATATTTCTTTAAGTGGTCACAAACCAAACGAGTTAAATACCTACAATATATGATTCATATGGATCGATATTAACAGGGTGAAGATGAAAATCAAAAAATTGAAAAAATGTATAAAATGTACAAAAGGAAAGAATACTCACCTTGATCGGAAAACCCTCTTAAGAAGAACAAATGCTAGACCGAAAAAATTAAGAAAAAGAAAAAAAATGAAAAAGGTAAAGAATACTACGTCGTAAGTACTAATCTTGATCGGAAAATCCCTTGCGAAGATCGAACACCGGATGTCAAAAGCTCAATCGATGGGGAAAAAACCCAATACTGGAAGGGGCAAAAATTAAAAACCGAAAAAATGAAAAACTAAAAAAGGGCTTGACTACTCACCTTGATCAGAAAACGCTTCATTGCAAAGATTGAATGCTGGACGCCAAAGCTCAATCGATTGTTGTCAGAAATTTTCACCTGACGGAGCTGAGCGGAGCAAAGTGTCGAGAGGAGCGGAGTGGTGTGATTAGAATTAGGGCAAAGCAGCAATTATCTCTAAAAAATCCTGATGACTCTCGTTGTTTTAAGTAAATGATTGGGTCGGATGACTTCGGTCGGATCCACTTGTAAATGGACCGACCTGCTAACTTAGTTTTTAAAAAACTATGAATTGCGGCCGATATTTCAAAGGGATATATCGGCCGCAATATCGGCCGCAACCCGATATTGCGGCGATATTTCCCCAAATATCGGAAACCGCAATGTATAAACCCATATCGTATCGGCCTAGTGATAAAACCGATATTGCGGCCGATATATCGGATATCGGACCGATATTTAGAACACTGGTGGGGTTTCTTTAAAATAAAAAAGTTTAATGAAATTTTTTTCAAAATAGAGAAAATTTGAAGGGTGTTTCTTAAAATCAACCCTTTTTTCTTTTCCAAGGTGAGACTAAACTCCCATCCTTTTACCTTGTCTTTTTCCCTTCTTAACAGGGGTGTTTGTAAACCAAATTCAAGCTATAATTTCAACACTCATCACTCCAAGTAAACTCCAGCAATCAGGTCATGCTCTTAATTCACAGCATTTATATGTATACATTATCATTCTTAATACACAGCCTTTTTTGTACAATTAATGGAGACAATATTCTTGTGGATCTAAAGAGTAGTGTTCGACGGTAATACTGTACAAAACAGGAACAGTTCACCACTTGGGAACTCATAATTGAGATGGATATGCAATTGAAAGGGGGGCAGTAAACAGTAAAGGCTCATGCAGACAATTATATCTTACAGTAATTACAAAGGAAATATGCAAAAACCACAGGCTAATTACTTCGACCATGATACCTAATGCCGACTTATAATAGTAGGTACCAAAACTTTAGCATGCTTCTAAGTTCCATTTAACTAATGAAATGAACAAATTTCATTTTTAAGACCAAACAAAGCATCCCAAACTTTGAAAAGGAGTGTTTCAGAATGTTAGTGTGGAAATGCTTCTACCTGTCTATGGACTCTATACAGACAGGACTCCTTGGACACAGTGTTCTAAATATCGGTCCGCTATCCGCTATATCAGCCGCTATATCGGAAAAATCACAAGCCCGATACGATATGGGCTACTTCATTGCGGTGTCCGCTTTTCGATGGCATATCGGCCGCTATCCGATATATCGGCCGATATATCGGCCGATATCCGCTATGGAAATATCGGCCGATATTTGGTAAAATTGGTTGGAATGTTTTAACGGGTTATGGGTCGGATCCATGGCACAGTAGATCCGACCCGACCCTATACCCGAATCCATTTGTCTTAACCTCAATGGGCTGCGGTCGAAATGAGAGAGATTTCGAATTTCGATCAGAAAAACCCCTAAAATCACTGCGTCTTCCCCCGCTGCTCGCCTCCGCTGCTCGTCGTTGACTTTCCATCCGTTCGAACCCATCGGAGGTGGGTACTCGTCGCTAAAGACGATTTCTCGCCGGTGGAGCCTCGAGAGATGATCGAAGCTGGAGGAGTTCGGCGATTCGCACGAGCTGATCGAAGGTATGTTTTGTTTTTATTTTTTTCTGATTTCATTTTTTTCTGATTTCGTTTTTTTTTCGATTTCGTTTTTTCTGTTTTCGTTTTTGTTTTCGCTTTTTTTCTTGCTGTTGTTTTTTTTGTTTTTGTTTTTTTCTATATTCATTTTATTTTTCTGTTTTCGTTTTTTTTGTTTTTTTTTCTGCTGTAGTTTTTTTTCTTTTCGTTTTTTTTCTGCTGCATCTAGCAGATGTTCTAAGCAAGAAAGTGTTTTTATTGTCTTCTAAGCTATGTTTTGGCAAAAACTGTTGTTGGTTAGAGCCCGTAGTTTATTTCAAATTATTATGTTTCTTAACCATGATCTTAGACCAGTTTTGCCACGAAACCTTTATTAGCAAGATCGCATTTACTATCTTATGAGTTTTCCAGTGATGACCTTGTTTTCAGTGATGAGCATAGCTGGTCCATTATGCATATTTCTTGTGAAAATGAAGTCATTCCAGCTCAATTTTTTCAAACACATCTCCATTTTCCTGATGTAAATAATGGGGTTTCTGAACAACATCAGATTATTGCAGCATTCTTTAACTTGGACTGTAATCCTTCTTTGCTGTTACATATATCCAGTGTTGCAATGTTGTGTCATGTTTATTTTGAGTATTCCGAATCTAGGCTATTGCTGAGAAAAAGCATTACAATTTTGTTTATGTTGATTTTTACGGCCATTTGATCACACCTAGCACTGCCCATACAAAAAAGAATATTTGATCACAACACTTGCATTTGTGTACAGCTAAGAAAAAGCTAAGAAAAAGCATTCCGAATCGAAATTTGTATACAGCTAGCACACAAAAAAGAATGAAAAAAGCATACACCATACATTTGATCACAACACTTGCATTTCACACCCATACAAATCAATGCTTTTTAATGATATTATTACATCATTGATCATACATTTGGTTTGCCATAGATATGAATAAACTTGCACTTTGCTTTATTTTTTTGCTGCTGTTGATTTGCTATATTCCAAATTTCCAATTCTTTTACATGGTCAGGTAAGTATACTGAAAACATACTTTTATATGAGTTTTTATAATTTATATTATCTTAGACACATATATGCTTTTATTTGTCATCATATTAATCTCTGATATGAATGGCACTTTGATACCGATATTTGGTCAATATCTCCGATATTCATGTTTAACAAGAGAAGTATAACCAAAACATGTTTTTATTTGAGTTAGTATTGTTTATATCTTATTAGATACATTTATGTGTGCATATAACATCATTTTTAAGCATCCGATATGGCACTCTGATATTTAGTCAATATCCCCGATATATCCACGATATCCGCAATCCGATATCAAATTTCCTAAGCCGATACGCGACCGATATCCGATATTTAGAACACTGCTTGGACATGAAAGCAATTGATTGATTGTACAAGGATAACAATGAATACACACAGCGACCACAATTAACTTAATTCAGATCATTACTATGCAAAAAATTATTTTAATTTCCGTCTAACAATGATATGATTAGATTTCATTGTAGATCCAAATGAGAACTCTTCAACTCACAAAAGGGAGCTTCAGAGAGTGACAGAGGGACTGATGCACCCTAACTTTCATATAAATACGTCATCATGGATGAAACCAATTGACCGACATTATAATTATGACCTGATTGACTGTCATAAGCTATATAAATACATGATGTAAAATAAAGAAAATTAGCACTTGAAAGAATGAAGAGAGACAAATTCAACCTTGAATAATAAATCAGGTGTTTATAGAAGAAAGGATACCTTTACTGGTTTCATCAAGTGTGGATAATTCTGGAGTGCTCTCAACATTTGACTGAAAAGAAAGATAATCGGAGCTTTCTGCATCATTGAACTTTGAAAGCGTATTTACATTTTCCACAAATACATCTCCGATGTTTAACCTAGCAATAAAGGCTGAAATATACAAATAAAAAGAGGAATTAAGATATCTTAATAAGGTTAAATATCTGAACAGAAAATGTGTTTTAAATAAACTGACCAAACTCCTATAGGTTAAATAACATCCTGAAGGAAATATTATACAAGAAAATAATTGTACATCAGAATGTTAACCTCCAAGCAATTCAGCGAGATCCAGGTATGGATCTTCAGGGGTCCAATGTTATTAAAGCATATACTGATTATCCTAGTGTTATGCAAGTGATACAGTACTACTAACGTATGAGGAAAGCCATATAAATTTCAGAGACTACAAAAACATGAGAAAGAAATTCGCATCACAATCATCGTTGTCGTAACCAAAAAAGGCACAAACCTGACCATTGTGCATGATAAAATGATTATGCCATCGAAGCATATGGCAAAAACTTTAGAATTCAGAAGGATAACACACACAGTCAAAGATGAAATGGTTCAATAGTTCCATCATGATAATACAATAAAATAAAAATCTTTTCAAAAAATCCATCTTTTATCATGATCAAATGACTTTAAGAACCTCCAACTGTAGGCTTTTAAGAATGCATTCCAGATTTTTCCATCAAAGTTATTAACTAGATTTCTGCAATTTAAATCAGCTTCTCAGGGTTTGAAACAGGCAGCCAAGAGTCAACCACCATTCCACAAGACGAGTGAAGATAAAACCAAAAAGGTAACTAAGAAACAAAATGAGAAGAAAACTTAAGGTGGTTTTTTTTTTTGGGGGGGGGGGGGGCAGTTTAACCGTAACAATCAGATTTTCTAGATTCGGGCATTACAAGAATTTTCTTTTTTTAATCCATGGTTACCACCAGTGTTCTAAAAGGCGGTTTCATTATATGTGCGGTGCAAGAGCGTATAGTGCATATGCAGATTATGCGGCTATTTATACGGTTTACGCGAAAATGGATATTTTAGTAATATTTTAGTAAATAAATAAGTAGTAACTAGTTAGTATAAAATCTTATCAACTTTTAAAAACATTTGTTGTGATTATGATTAGATATGTCCAGCTTTTTGTAAAGCTTGTGGACATTTGAATGTTATTCCGTACAATTATTTTCAATTTCAATGCAAGACAATAATAAGAAGTCTCCAATGGAGTTGATCAATGAAGTTACAAAAATAAAAGTTGAAGGGCCGAGTGTTGCTTGTGAAGGAGGTAAGTATTTATCTTAATTTTGATTCAGTATTTCTTTTTTCACATTTACATTTGATTCGTCTTGAATTATTCACATAAACTCATTAAACCTTCAATTGGCAGATACCAATCCTGCACTCGGCCATCCGATTGAATTCATATGCCTTAATCTGAAGGACCCTGATGTCTGCAAATATCGTGGCCTTCGCTCAGTCCAGCATGATCATCATCACTAAGCAGTTCTAAAATTTCGCTAGTGCTTAAACTTTATGTGCCAGCACTTCTGGATGAACAGTGTAGTTTTTGTTTGTTTGTAAACTATTTTCAAATTTTACCTAATAATAACATAGCTTTAATGGCTTACTTGAAAGATATGTCTTAGTCTTTATTTTAGGAATTTTAGTTTGAGTTGGATTATATCATCATTGTTTTATTCAAAGCATATAAGCAGAATTTTGTTTCAGGCTACAAATATGGTAACTTCTGCACTTTGTTCTTAGATACTTCACTATAAAGGAAAAATTGATTGAAATTTGAATGCGCATAAATGTTACATGATTTAAGAGCTGCACTCGTGTGTTCTCAATCCTCAACATTTCTAAAATTAAAAAAATCTTGAAGTTTAAATCAACTCAATGCCATTGACTTCGTTAACTACACAGTACACAACTTATTACCTCAACTCCCAATAATTTTATCAATTTCCATTGTAATTAGTTCAACAAATCAAAATGTTTAACTCAATTATCTATGAATTACTAATTATTACAGAAATATAGTGATACATGTAATAAAGTACGGTATGGTTGCTATAGCACAGTTATGAAAATCAATAAGCATGTAACAAAATAAGCATTTCCCCCTCCAAATCCTGTAATTAAGTTCTAGTGATACATGTAACAAAATCCAAATTCTGTAATAAAGGTCTAGTGAAACATGTAACAAAATGATTCGGGTTACAAAATGCAGCTACAAAATCCAAAAGACTAAGAAGACTAACAAAATGATCCAGAAGACTGATGTATACATCTCTATGTTTAACAAAATAATTCCAACTACAAAATGTAGAACAAAAAAGAACATTTGAATATTCCCAATTTCCAAGTTCACCACAATAATTACAATCATATCAAACACTATTACTTTGAAATAACAAAAGATTATAGGCATCATCATCCTCGTTGTCTTCATAACAAACATCGTCGTCATCCACCCCACATCAGAAGAAATTTCATCGATCTCATTAAAAACGTTATCATCCTCTAAATCTTCTTCATCCGAGTGCTCTTAAATATCATCCATCGTTAAACTAGAAGATCATGTTTCTTGCCTAGCATATGTCATCAATTTTCTTTTGCTCCTCCTAAGTGGATCTTCACTAGCTCCCCTAGTCTCGGCAACAACAGCACATGCAAGTCCAGAACCGGAAAAGGCCTCTTCTTCTCCTTCATTCTCTCTTTTTTTGACACAAGCACTCTTCCAATGAAGAGCTGTTGAATCATTCATTGCCAAGAGCACATCTTTGTCATGTCATTTCTTTGTCTTTGCATTTTTTCTGTAATATCCTTCCATTGAATTTCACATATACTAGATCTTGCAACTTCTTTGGATCCATCCTATTATGTTTCTTTGTATGTATCTGTACAATTTAAATATATATATAACCTTAGAAACAATGAAATATAAATAACTTAAATTCATATTGTAAATTTTTAATGCTAGAAATTACCCCCTCAAACACGCTCCAATTTCTTTCATAGCTAGAGGAGCTACAAGTTAAACTCAAGTTTTTGATCGCCATTTCCCTTAGATATGGTGCATTTCCTCCATAGAACTCCCACCAATGGATTATTGAAAAAAGAACATAAACCAATAAGCACGTTAGAAATTTAACGGTTACATTAAATAAATATTTAACTATTGCAATAAATTAGAAATACATCACCTGGATCAAAGTTATCAGTGCCATTAAAAATTTTCCAGTATCTCTCTGCCATTCCACGCCCCATTACCCCATCTGCCATCGTGTATGTCACAAACTCTTCAGCTCCAATTTTATCCTGAATCTCGGCATCAGTATAGAATACATCTATACAATATATTACTGCATTCCTAGTCGCGGAGTCTTCTTTTACGCGTTATCCCTATAGTAATAATAAGGATTCAAATAATATACAGCCAAATGCAATGGGCTATCGAGTCTAACATGTGCATTCTTCTCAATGATGTCAAGCACAGGCTGATATGCACTTTCCTTCCTATTACAAGCAGCAATGATATACTTCTTTGCATCTTGAATCATACCATAAACAAAACACATAGATGGCATCCTATCTGCATCAACAATTCTTAATAGTTTAAAAGAGGAGTGAAAATCTTTATCACTTGTTGTGCATCTTTCCAAAATTTGTCTGAATAGATGGTAGTTTTAACTGCTCTCCCTTTTGTAGTCTTGGACCATCTATTTTCTTCTCAAGCCGTAGATGGCAGCATACTAGCTAATTGCGTCTTTTTATTAAGAATGCAATCTAAGCTGAGAAATACGGTAGCAAATCTCGTCACCCCTGGTCGAACTAGCTCTCTTCTATTGGTGAACTTACGTATCATTACAAGAGTGCTAATATGAGAATATAAAAATATTGTAATTGCTCTTGCCTTCTCAATCACAGCTTTATACTTTGGAATCTTTCCAATATCATCCAACACATGGTCTATAGTGTGTGCTGCACAACTACTCCAAAACAACATTGGTCGAGTAATCTTCATCATTTCCTAAGCCATCATATTCGAGGAGTGGTTATCTGTAACCACATGTATTACTCGTTCTTCTTCCGCATCTTTAATACACTTATAGACCCAATCATAGATATACAGTCCAGTATGTGCATTTTCGGAATCTTCAATTGACTTGATGAAACTTGTGTCTCCCTTGCAATACACACATAAGTTCATTACACTTATATGCATCCTATCAGTCCACCAATCAGTAAAAATACTACAACCATATTCATCCCAAACTGCCTCCTTTTTAACCTCTTCTTTCACCTTCTGATAAGAACGACGTAAAAGAGGAACCCTCAACTGATATTCAATTGGCCCTTTGTATCCCGGCACATGTCTTCCGATGGCCTCGCATGCAAGGTCCCACTCGGGAAAACTGATAGTATGAAGTGAAAGGTCAGCCGCATAACACCACATGCTAACATATTCATGAGCCGTGTCCCGCCACTTTTTCTTCTCCCACTCGTCAAGAAATGTTTGCTTTAGCTTTCCTCCATCCATCATTCGATCCAACGGCCCACAAACACAAGGATTTTTCGGTCCAATATTTGCTAGTTCGGGTTCTTCGGATTCTAGTTCTTCAGAAATCTGCACCGCTTGCCTTAATTCAAACTCTGCTTTTCTTTTCTCCAGTTTCTTCTTCTTTCTCTTCTAAATTCTTTCTACAAATTGCATGGTCTTCATCGCTGATCTTTGCACACATCCTTACATCATCGGATATTCCAGAAATATGTTGCTTCAAACGATTGATGCCTCATTTGAACACTTTTTTATATTTTAAGCACCTCACATCATTAGGATGTCCTGGATTCACTTCCTCTCCATACTCACATCCCATATCTTTGGTGTTGGGTGGCCTTTTCTGAACATTAGTAGCATCACCTTGATTGCCACTAGATGAACTCATTCTTGATGAATTGGAAGCTATAGATGATGACATTCACATCCAATAATTTTTGAAGGAAAATTGAACCAAATTAAAATTATAATCAATAATTTTAATTTATATCTATGAGTTGGCAATTGGTTTATACGAGAAAATTTGAAACTAGATGGGAATAGATATCAATCAGATTCAAACAATGCTTAAGCAAAAAATTTCCATTTTCAATAACTAAAATCGAAATGATGAAAGTCAACATAGTTATTCTATGATTCCTTCCATCTGTACTCAAGACAGTTGTTTATAACAATCAGAAACCAAAGAAAGCCCAAGTAAGCATGCAGTCATTAGATTAGCAAGTATGTTGAACAATCAATTAGATTTCTATATGTTGTTCTGCAACAGATAAATACATGCCAATGCAGTGGCATTTAGCCATCAAACTACTGGCTTCAATATTATAATTATGCTTCTGTTTGCTGCATATGCATAATCCCTACAAACATACTTTTAATGAACTAGGAACTATTGGTTCTTTCAGCAACTCTGAAGATCACTTTTTTTTCAAAATGTGTGACTTGAGTGTAAGTTTAGCAACTGTGCTATGAAATTTTGTTATATAATAGCTTTATTTTAGCCCGGCGTTACATTTGAAACCAGGGCACTACTGCATCTTTTTATACTTTTGATATAGATGACCAAAAAACTGCTCAGATTTCAGTAATAATTGTTATTACTTGAATGGCAAACACACAGAAGATCAAGTTGCAACAAACACGCTCCTCAATTCAACAACTATCAACCTATGCAGTTAAGTCGGTGAGTCGGCAACGAGTCGGCCAAGTACTGACTCATGACTAGTCGAATGAGTCGGCGACTAGTCGACGACTAGTCGCACCCAGATGTTAACATATTTTATTTCATGTAACAGATGTTGCTTCTTTCTTTAGGTTTGTACTGGGCATATAATTTTTCAGCTTAGATAAATTCTTTGAAAATTCACAATTTTTTAATCTTTTTCCTACATATTATTGCAGATACTGTCATATTAGAGTTCAATCAGTATACACCGTGATGGAGGTGAACAACCATCAGTCGAAAGGATCATAGGGAAGCAGGCAATGAGACAGTTGAATTCATGGCAGAATTAGGAAACTATACGCCAAGAATGAGATCTCTACATGGAAACGGATGTGGCCAGTCATAGTTTTAGGGTGAACATTTTCTAGAGTTCATTATTGATGGTCATCTGCTGAAAATCTCTTGGTGCGAAGAGTTTCAAGGCCTTCTTGGCTTCCTCTTGGAATTCAATTCGATCCATTATGAATGTTTTGATTATCACGAAGTTAGAACAGGAGACAAATAATTTTCCTTCTTGTATTTTGATTGTAGAAGTATGCTGAAAAAGTCGGCCTAAGTCAGACCAAGTCGGTCAAAAAGTCGGACCAAATCGGTCAAAAAGTCGGACCAAGTCGACGCCTAGTCGGTGTCCGACTCACCTTCCGACTTTTGAAAAATTTCAAGTCGGTCATCCACCGACTCTCGACTAGTCGGCGACTAGTCGACGCCTCAATAGCATACTATCAACCGTATCTCTTCAGAGAACTTTTATTACAGCACGAACTGATGATAGTAATCTCTGAAGAAGAACAAGATCGGGCACACATTAAGTACTAGAAAAAAAGTATCAGAATGCATTTGGGGTGATCATACCCTTTGGGTCGATGCTGCGAGGTGTAACAACGAAAACAGAAAACAGAAAAAAAGAGAAAAAAGAGAAAAGAAGTGAAGGAGTGAGAGATCGCTGCGTACCTGAGAGGCTTGGCCGATTTCCTTCGTCAAAGCCGAACCTCGTTACTTCGTCGCCACCGAATTCGCTGCTTCGTCGCCGTCTTTAGACTCAAATTGCAGCGCGATGAGATAAATTAACCCTAAAACGAAACCCAAAAGCAGCCGCGAACGAGCAATTAAAACTAACAGGTTACAGGTTCAAAAAACGAATTATGTAAACCTGAAACCCAAACATACACACACGGTTATGTGCCCGCATACGCCCGTATGCTGGCGCATAACCGTAAGGCGGGCAAATATGTGGCTGCCCGCATTTTTCGCCAGCATAGCCTAGTTTCCATGCGGTAGTTGCCCGCATCCGCATATGTGGCCGTATAAAACTTATTTTAGAACACCGGTTACCACTAATTGCCCATTACAAAATGTTTGTGTTAAGTGTCATAATCACAAACAGCAGATAATCAGAAACTTTCAATTCTTACTTAAAGCAGAAAATTTCATGACAAATTAACAAATTTTGAAATTCACTTGTGATCGGTGAAGAAAATAACTACTTTTTAAGTTCCGAAAGCAAGAGAAAATTAGATATGTTTGTGATCTATTGGTACATTATAATATACCCTACATGTTTTGATAAGAACACATCAGATGTCAACACACATAAATATTTATTATTTAAATTTTAATTTAATAATGGTTTACTTTAAATTAATTTAATTCAATCTAATTTAATATTAGAAACCATGCCAAGTGGAGTTATCTCAACTAACCATTAATTAAATTAAATTAAATATCTAAGTAAATAAAAGGCTAAATTTCCCTAAACCACCAAAAACATTCATCGAATATCTCTAAACTATCATAAAAATTCTAAATTCTTCTAAACCACTAAACTTCTATTTTTTCCATAAACTACCATATAGCATTAACAACAACGTGGAAAATAACATTTTTACCCTTAAGATGCATAAAATTGACTTGCAGGCTCCTCAAAAAATAAAAAATATATTTTCTAAAACTGACAAGTGGGTCCTAAAATTAAAAAATAAGCAATACGCATGTTGAAAATATTTTTTCTTCATTCAAAAATGATATTTTTGTCAAAAACACTACATGACAAAATATTTAACTATCCACTGACAGAAGGTAGTTTAGAGAAAATTTTAAATAAAGATTAAGTGTGTTCAGAGACCTTTAAAATATTCATGGTAGTTTCCAGATAATTGATGAAAGTTTTTGGTAATCTAGAGAAATTTAGCCTAAATAAAATAAATTATTAGTATTTAATTAAATTAAATAATTAAATTAAATTCTTAATATTAAATTTTAAAAATATGTTAATAATTGTTAGAGTTATCGTATACAAAAAGAGTGTCCCTCCACCATTTTTCATGCATGCTTTCATCGACTATTGATACTTTACCATCTTGTCATGGAATTAGCTCTAATTTTGATGCTAAATATCATCAAAGCCCGCATCTCTACTCAATGGGGCAATCGTATGATAGTCTTGATAGTCATTTACTACTGAAATGGTTCGTGAATTATAATGTAAAATTTATTTGGCATCTATTTTAGTTCTCATAGATATTTTGTGCTTAGTAGACTGTTTGATCTATTACATCTTTGGATATCAAAAATTGAATCGGTTAATTATATTTAAATCCTTCATCTAATTTTTGATACCTTTTCCCAAATGTCATAAACTTATAACTGGTAAGATTATCAAATGATTCCACATAAGCACTAGCAAACCATTACATAATGTATTTGGGAAAGCCACGAACGATGCAAATGAATGTTAAGGTTTGTGTCTCGCATTATTTTGCGTAATTAAAGTGGTGGTATGATAAAGTGACTAAAGAGTAGGTTTAATCCTACATCAGATAAAATAAGAAATGGATATGTGGTTAAATATGTTAGGATCCATTGCTCAATTGGATTAATCCTTTTGAGTCAATATGGGTTTCAAGCATATTAGCCACACCCTTCCTGGTCTGTGAGCCTAGTTACTTCCGATGGGCTTAACTACTCCTACAATAAAGATATTCAACTTCATTACATGACGTATTCCTTCAAGGTCTTCTGTTTTTCCATGTTTTGGAAGGGTGAATGGTTTTCCTTCTTGTCTTACATATGCCTTTCAGGTTTTGCAAGGGTGAATGGTTTTCCTTCTTGTCTTACATATGCCTCTCTCTTTTATTTTGTATTGCAATGTCCCTCATGATGCAAGCTACGCAAACCCTAGTGCATTCTTTCTTTTAACCTTTCTTTCTACGTTCTGCCATTTTTATATATGAGTTTGTACGCATTTACACATCAAAGTTCTCATAAATTTGATCCGTGGATTAGCACAGAACGTCAACTTTGCGAGGCCACTGCATCTAATTCCACCATATCCTTAGAGCTATAAAAAAGGATATTATTCTTCCAAAAGTTTATAATAGTATCTAAAACATAAAAACTAAACACAAAAAGGAACAAAAGTTGGACACATTTTGCCAAATTAACACTCCGTCCCCCAGAAAAGAAGAACGAACTAAATATATCGAAAATGAGAAACGAATATATCGATTAAAAACATGCCAGTAGAACGATCAATGTAGTAAAACCCCTACATCTCATATATAATTATAAATGAAATAAATCAAAAGGCTAGGGTTTGTACGAGATGGGGGGTAACTCCCGGCTGTCTCGAACCATCGCTGAGCCTGCCAAGCTTCATAGAACGGCTCCTCTCGACTAAAATCAAAGTATTGCGGAGCATCGAACGTGTAATCGAGATCGATCTCGAAGCTGAGAAAATCCCCCTTTAGGGGATCCCCCATTTCGTCATCCGTCATCATTCCGCCGATCAAAATCAAAAGAGTCGCTGGGGGCAGCTCACCGCCGGGGGCCGCAGTCCTACCCTCTGGCGATCTATTTATCGGCGGATCAGCGGACTGGGGAGAGATAGTTGGGCTGTGTAAAAAGGGACGGAGGCGGCAGAAATTTGAATGCGGGGTCGGGCCCGACGACGTCGAAAAGACATTAATGCCCTCCTCGTCTCCGGAAATCGCGGAAAATTAATTCACGCCAGTAAGAGCTCTCCCTTCGGGGGCTGAACTGGGGGCCTAAAGGGGGCCTAAAGGCCTCAACCTTGGTGGAGGGACTATTTAAAAAAGAGGAGAGAGTGGGCCGGACGGTGGCTTAAAATTTTAAGCCCTTTTTCCTCTCCTCTTTAAGGGGATGTTCTTCTGTCCGAATGTAGGGATGGAATCTTGTTTTTGTTACCATTCACGCACTATTGCTAAGAATCCTACTTCAAATTCCTATGAACTGTTCTTTTGCGCTTAGAGTTTTTTGATTTTCTTGCCTACGTGTCCTGGGTCTGTGGGATTCTCGGGGTGATTTTGCAATCCGAGAAATTTCTTCGGATCACAGAGGAATCCGACGCTCGGGTGGGCCCTTCTCTCTCCTGTGGACCAATCAAAGCAGAGCAGCCTTTGTTTTTTAATTTTTTTTCGCTTTGATTTGCCCTGCGCGTGAAATCAGGACACACTACACGTGATTTGTCCTGGGTCAGTGGGATTTTCGCTTTAATTAATTAATTTAGTTTTTAGTTTTTAGTTTTTAATTAATTAATTAAATTTGGGTGGACCCCGCACCACTTTCCACCTCTAACTTTTTTCAACCAAAAGAACACACTACACGGAGTGGGACCCACCTCAACTTTCCAACTCCACAATCCAACCACACTTTCCAACAAAAGAACACAATACACACCATGTTGCGGGGTAGAACTCGCGTACAATGAATTTATATTACGAGGAACCAAGGGCACGATGGTTATGTTTAGGATGGGATTAGGGTAGGCTGTTTGACAGGTGATTAGTGTGATGAAGAGGCTAAGCACACAACGAGGACCGACCACAGAATCGATTCCCCCGAGGACTCTGCCTTACGACCGCACTGCCGGAGGTAAGGGCGGAGCGCAATTCGTGACGATGGGCTGACCTGCACAAGGAGCAGCTCGTCAGAAAGGCCGGGTTGGGGTCCAACCATTAGCCTCTCCGATGCCTAAGTTAGTAATAGGACTTAAAGTGGGGGCCAGGCACGCAGGTCGGACTAAGAGTGAGTCGATCGTACGTGTCGAGCTATCGGGAGTAGAAGAACAAGGATATGGGAGACCTTTGCTCTTGTGTGTGAATAATGAGATTGAGAGTAAATTAGCCAACCCCCTCCCCATTGGAGGCGAAGGGGTATTTATACCTGATGGAGGCGGTTAGGTGAGGCTGACTTGGCGTGTTGACTCGGCATGCTGAGCTGGCCCTGCTGTCAGCGGAAGCTTCGGACGAGGACGTCAGGATCAGGGGTGTCAGCCATGCTTTTGTCAGACGGCGCAACGGCCAAGTGCGCTTTTGTCCGGATGTCAGGGCCGAAAGCATTAAGTGTCAGGAGGCGCAGCAGCTAGGGGGTGCTTTGTCAGATGGTCGGGAGGCGGAAGTGGCAGTAGCGTCCTTGTACTAGGTTGTTTGTCGTGTCAGATGTGCCAAAGAGTCGTCGGATCGCATCCGAGGAGCGGGGCTACCGGTGGGTCGCCCCTGACTGTGAACGTGCGACCCGGTGGTACACCTCGTGCACGATTCTCGGCGAGCTGGGGGGACGGGGGTGTGATCAGCTGGGACCGTGGCGGAGTGCGCCCTTATCACCGACCGAGGCGGGGTCCACCCCTTCCCCAATCGTGTCTGACTCGGGGGTCGACAAGCGCTCTGCTGGCCTGGGAAAACAAGCGAGCGGTCCCTGAAGCTGGGGCGAGGAGCGTCCTGTCACTGGGCCCGCTGGTCTTTGTGATGGAGGGGCGAGCCGGCAAGGTATCAGGCGGACTGGGATGGGAGGTCGAACTACCACGATCTTTAGGTCGTAACAATTGCCCCTGACATTCGAGTTCGAGGCGGACGCCCGGCTTGGCTCGGATGACGTATCGCCTCCCCTCCCTGGGGAAGGTAGCTCGGATCTTATTCAGCGCCAGGAAGTGGCGGCTGTGGTCTCGGGGTTCTCGCCCTGCTGACCATTATTACGATTTGAAAGGGCGGGGGAAGTCGAGGCGTCTCTTCCACTGAACGGGTGACGCGTGGCTGACATGACTGTCATGCCAGGCGAGGCGTCAGGAGCACTCCGATGGGCGTCGCGTGGCGGCGCAGCGACGGTCGGGATGGCCCGTTGTTTGCTATAAGTAGGGCGAGGGGAGGACCGATCGAGCGTTTCTCGCGATTTCAGCTTCCTTTCGTACTTTCCAGTCTCCGGTCATCGCTCGCCGCGGTCACCGCCGGTGTCCTTGCTGGGGATTTGCTTCCGGTCGTCCTCCTAGTTCGACGGTTCGGCCAGGTAATCTCCCGATTATTCTATCGATGGCTTCCCGTTTCGAGTTCGGAAGTGGTAGTAGGGCAGCGGAGGAAGAGAAGTCGCAGGGGATGCAGAGGTCTCCGAGGTGGTGGACGTGGCGAACAGATGTGCCGAGGATAATTGAGGCCATCATGTGTAGGTTGGGCAGGATTAACATTAGGGAGATTCGGGTGCGGTTTGTATGTCCACCCTGTGAAGTGCAGGTCTCGGGGCCCGAGGAGGGGGTAAGCTGGCCCGGGGACAACGAGGTTGGAGTCTATGCTCGGTCCTTCGAGTTTGGGCTTCGCTTCCTGATCCATCCTTATCTACTCCACCTGTTGAATTTCCTAGAGCTATCGATCTCGCATTGGCGCCCTGCTCCTGGGGCTTGCTAATGGGGTTCGTCGTCCTATGCCTCGCTAGTTCCCTAAGTCCGTCCCTGACGTTGTTCCAGCATTTCTTCGTAGTTCAGAAGAGGGGGATGTACCACTGCGTCTGTGCGAGGAGGGGACGGGAGATCATCTTCGGGGTGCCAGTTAATGTTGGTAGGTGGATGGAGGATTTTGTCTTCGTCATGATGCCAGTCGACGGGGTGCTGAGGTCGAACTGGGGGGCATTGAACCCTTTAGTGAACGAGAAGGGCGAAGTTAACGGGCGATGACCAGCGAAGGCGTAGATTTTGGCGGAGCTGCCCGAGGCGGATCGCCGGTGGGCGTCCTTGACGCAGGACGTTCGGCTTGCTCAGGATTTTTGGCCCCAAGGTACTTTGAATCTGGCGAGCCTTGGTGTAGGCTTACCCTATTCTCTCTTTCCTTTGCAGGTGAGGACGCGATGCTTTCGCGGGAGGAAATGTTGATGGCGTCGGAGTGAGGATCGCGAAAAAGGCCGATCCTCTGGATAAGGGTAAGGGAGTGATGGGCGAGGAAGGACCGGCAAAGGGGGCGGCCCAGAAGCGGAGCGTCGAGGTTCCGATTGTGGAAGATGCGAGCAGGAAGCAGCGGAGGTCCGAACCGAGCGCTCCTTCCCCTGGGTTGGCGGGGTCATGTCAGGTGGTTCGTCCAATCCGGAGGTGGTCAGCAGGGTCCCTCCACGGGCTCTGACCTTGGACAAGCCCCGCATGTCTCCTCCCGTCGAGAAGTGGCCCTATGGAGTTTCCGCGTGGGAGATGGGGAGAGAGGCGCACCCAAGTTGCGAGAGGGCACTCGCCTACTTCAAGTTGACAAGGGCCGAGGCTGAGGCCCTGCTGAGGGAGGATCTTCACCGGCCGATCTATCGGGTAAGCCGGGAAGAGTCTGTATTCGAGGATACCGGGGTTGCAGCCCGTCTGGCGGAATATTTCGTGTTACCGAAGGACCGTGAGTCCTTAACCAATGTGGGTACGGAGCGGTTATACGACACCGCGGTGTGGCATACTATGCAGGTAGGCCAAACTTCATACTTTGCTCTCAGTCTTCCAACTTACGTTCTGACTGGGTCGGGTTCTTTGGTAGGCGATGGTAGCAGCGGCGGCTCTGCAGCGCCATACCCCAGTGGCCGCAGTTCAGGCTTCCCGAGATAAGGCGAAGGACGATCTTCGAGAGGCGCGGAGCCAATTGCGAGAGAGGGATGCGGATCTGGATCGGGTCATTAGGCTTCGTGACCTCGAGGTGGCGCAGACCCAGTTTTTAGAAGCGCAAGGGGCTAGGCTCACCCGCCAGCTGGAGGAAGAAGAGGGCATGGGGGCCTTGCTCGCCCGCCAGCTTGAGGAAGAAAAGGGGTGGGGGCCTTGCTCGCCCGTCAACTTGAGGAAGAAAAGGGGCGGGGGGCCCGGCTCGCCCGTCAGCTTGAGGAGGAAAAGGGCATAGGGGCCCGGCTAGCCCGTCGCCTTCAGGAGGAGGAGGGTGCACGGGATGATATCCTGAGGAGGCACGCCGAGGCGACTGCCAGCAAGAAGAACGTGATCGACGTTCAGTTGGGCCAGATAACCGAGCTAAAACAGGCGATCAAGTTGGAGAGGAAGGAGAAGATTGTCCTGAAGAAGCAGCTAGAGGGGAGGGCATTGGCCGATCAGGACGCGATTAACACTGCGGTCCGTCGCTATCAGGAGGAGGAGGAGCTCATCCCTATGATGACGGAGGCGAGGGAGGTGGTCTTCCTCTAGGGGATGGAGAATATGAGAGCCCGACTGGCGAGCCTGCATCCCGAGCTCGCGGCTGATTTTCCCAAGCTAGACGTGCCCTTGGCAGGGGAGACAGAGGATGGGGTGATAGAGCCGAAACGCTCATGATGTAGTGGAGTTTTGTACGGCCAGCCATTGGCCACACCTGATCTCGCATTGTATTGTGGACGAGCTTTGTACAGTAGAAAGGTTGACTGAATGAAGTGTATATTTTTGTTTCCTTTATCGTTCTCTTAGTTTCGTGTAGGACTGAGTGATGAATGCCCCCAACGGTCCCTTAGGACGAGCGTTAGGACGAGTAGTGGGGGAGAGTTGTAATAACATCAGTCTGACCGAGCTCCCGATGCGGACCCTAGGCGAGCGTGGGAGTGAGCATGCTTTCCTCGGCCCGACGTGTTGTGCTGGAATTTGCCTTGGGTCGAGTAGGCGCACTGGCGGTCATGGGGCTGAGCCTCTTAGTCCGCCTTGCCAGCTCGAACGTCGTGACAGAAGGCATAGTCCATGCTCTAGGAAAAGGCGGGAAGTTATTTCGAAAATCCCGCCCCCGAATCGTCGCCAAATCGGAGCCGTCATTTCGAATTAAAGACGGGGCGAATATCGAAGCGTCCTGTCCGTTTATCAAAAGACGCGTTAGGGGATGTGACCGTAGATGTCAGGCTAAGCGTCAGGCCGTCTTGCTGTGCGACACGTGGCCGGGTGTGAGCGGCGGAGATCGGAGAGCGGATTCCTATAACTAGGGGTAGAAGTTACTGCGGGAGAGTTTCTGCTTCTCAAATTCTTCAGAGCTGTCGCCTTTAACTGAGTCCGTTGCTCGCATCGTCTTCGAAGTCGCTGCTGGAGTTCGAGTCGTCGAAGCTGCCGCCGTCGTCGCAGTCGCCGTCGTAGCCGGGAGTCGACAGGTATATTTCTTTTCTTCTCTTTGAGATGGTTTCGTCATCCTCAACCCCATCGTCGGGGTCGACGGTCAGCTCTACGACCGAGTCAGTGGACGTGGTAGGCAGAGCGTCGCCGGGGGGTCTGGGCCGTATCAGGGCCAGGTCCGTGGTAGGGAGCGGGGACCCGAGGAAGGGAAAGGTGTTCCTAGGGTCGAAAGCGAGATCAGCTGCACGAGCCCCTGTGACCGTGGCCGAAAGCAGGGGCATGCCTATCGAGATAACAAGTCAGAGGTCCGAGGCGAGGACAGATGCCGTTCCCAAGGTGCGCTCGAAGTACATCAGGCCGCCTTATGAGGTCTGCCTGCCGACCGCCTCGGAGCGTGTCTGCTTTGCAAAGGATGACGAGGTTGGGATCTATGTGGCATGCTTCGACCAGGGTTTGCGGTTCCCTCTCCACCCGTTGTATTTCAAGATTTTGGACTTCCTCGGCCTGCCATTCTTCCAGCTGATGCGGAATTCGATCAGCGCGATCGTAGGGTTTCTCGTCCTCTGCATGAGGAACAACGTCAGTCCGACCCTCCCCTTGTTCCGCCATTTCTTCGTGGTGAAGAGCTTGAGGTCGCACTACTATTTATCGACGAGGAGGAGTCACCCCCTCATCTTGGGTTTGCTGGGGAAGATCAAGGGATGGCGAAAATCGTTCGTATTCGTTTCCATGCCTGCTGGCTCAGTGTTAAGGTCGGCCTGGGGTATGCTCAACCCCAAGGCAAGGGAGGGAATTTGCCTGAGCGAGGTTGAGGCGGAGCGGGCGACGCGTTTAGAGGCCGTACCCCTGGAGGGCAGACAGTATGTAATGCGTCCGAAATGTAACTCTAGAGCAACCTAGTTATGGCGCGAATTACACGGAGGTAAATCCCTGGCAACGACGCCATAAACTTGATCGGCCCGGAATCAATTCCGAAACGATGTCATTTACCGCAAGCGCACGGTATAGTGGCAAGCGGGTATCGAACACGGGGAAGCGATGCTATACTACCTATCTACTCCTAGGTTGAGTTAGAATTGCGGGTTTATTGGTGGATGTGGAATGTGGACGGTCGTAATAGTGTTGGATGCGAAGGTTGTGTCACTCAACGTCACAAGCAAGGAGTTTCACACAAAGAAAGAAAGAAATAAAATACAAAAAGTTAGGGCTTAGGACTCGCCACTAGGACCGTCGGATGTCGACGCTAGGCTAGGACTTTTACGTTGCGTTGGTTTTATTGAAGATTTGTAGCATCTAGAAAGTGAATTCATGCGTCTGGGCATCATGAATCTAACGTATCGCATAAACCCCGCTCTCGTGATAAACGCATACGATACGTGCTTTAAGGATCCACAAAGTTCTCACTACTCTCGTGGTTCGAACGCTCTCAACTCGTACCATTCTCGTGGGTTAGAGCTTCGAGATATTTTGGTGGCTCTTATTGACGCAATGGCGGTAGCCGTCAATTAGTTATATAGTTCATCGGTGCATCCCCTCAAGGCATGAGCCGGGCATGGTCACGTGCCTCGGTTGGATCCACTAACTCTCTAATTAAATCCATAGGATACTCCTTAAGCTAATCGATTCCATCGATCGTGGGCACGATCTCAGTACGAGTTCTCCTAGGGATTTTGATAGATCAACCAAAATACAACCCCATTTATATTCAATGCACCATAAAAATCCCAATTTTGCGTCTAAATCTTAAAATCCATGTGCTAATCCCTTAGCCCTAGAAAAGACTACTCAAGCATAGCAATTGCAATAGATAATATAACGCACAAAGATTTCATTGCATGCATCAAGAGGGATAAAAATAATCAATCAATAAAAAGAACTCAAATAGAATCAAAGAAAGCAAAAATACTTATCTTGATACAAAGGAGGGGCCTAGGGCATAGCCTAACTCCAAAAGATCGTCTCCACAAAACTCCTAAAAAGATCTAAAAAACTCCTCTCTAAAAAGTATACAAAAGTTCCCCCAAAATCTCTCTAACTCTCATCAAAAAACTCTCTAAAAATATGTACAGAACTCCCCTCGTGACGGCTGCTCATCTCCCCTCCAAAAACCCTCGCCAAACAAAATCGCGATCTGGACGCACGCGTGGGCCCACAGCGACTCGGTCCGAGTAGGTTCCTGCTCGACCGAGTACGTCAGGAAATCTGGAAACTTTGCTCAAACGTCGCTCTGTCTGATCGGACCGAGTAGGATCTGCTCGGTCGAGTAGTTAGGCTGCTCGGTCGAGCAGCCCTCCTGCTCGGTCGAGTACGACCGGGAATGAGCTCCTCCGAAATATGTCGCTCATCCAAATCGGCCCGGGTCGGCACTGCTCGGTCAAGTAGGAGGTTGCTCGGACCGAACGGGAGGTTGCTCAATCGAGTAGGACGTCAAAAACACATCTTAGCAGCATTTTGCACACTACTCGGTCGAGTAGGAGGTTGCTCGGACCGAGCAGGAGGTTGCTCGATCGAGTAGGACATCAAAACACATCTCAGCAGCATTTTGCACACTACTCGGTCGAGTAGTGCACTGCTCGAACCGAGTAGTGCACTGCTCGACCGAATAGGCTGCTGAGAACAGTTTCAGCACTGCACCATCAACTTGCAGAAATTCCCTAGTGCTCATCCGACCTCCGATTGGTACGTTCTTGGTGGCGTTGGAACCATCTTGAAGTCTACTATCTGGAAAAAATAGTAAAAAAATAGTAAAAATTCCCAGGTAATAGAAGATTTAGAAATAGTGCACGGTTGTCCTGTTTCCAGCACTTCGGGTCGCTCGATTCCTTCGCCGCATCATAGCTCGATCGCGCGACCTTCTCTCTTGCCCCTTCCTTGCTCCAGAATTCTTCTTTGGTACCTCGAGCATGTCATCATGAGTCTCATTGGTGCTCTCACGTCGCCGATCGTCTTATTGACTTCAAATTGCTCCGATATCGCTCCAAATCCCTGAAATGGAAGAAACGCACCGAAAGTCATATTGTTCCAAATAATAGCATAAAAGCGTATAAAATGGGAATTTGGAGAGTGAAATGTGTCATGAAGATATGCGATAAAACATGTAAAATAGGAGCATATCAAAATCCCCCAAGCTTACCTCTTACTCGTCCTCGAGTAAGATGAATACGAAGCTCACCGGGAGGTAAAAATAAGAAAACAAAAAGGAATACGAAGAAAAGAGGGTCGCTAGATTATTCTCACATCAACATTCACCATATATCACAATGACTCAGAAAGTAAATCACACACTACCACAGAGATTTCATATCGTATATAAATGAAGTACTTGAGAGTTAAGAATGAACGAAAGAGATCTCTCTAGTATTCATACATTTAGTTTATATCAACATCCTATGTTTCATAGCATCGAATATGCATAACATTGGCGACACACTTTTCAATCAGAAGATATAACTGAAGCATGGAAATTCACACAAAGCATGCAATAAAGAATAGAATAAAAATCAAGACATACACATCCTCATATCAAATCATAAGAAATCCCCGTAACTAAATTGTTTCGTTAAGTTTTAGCATTATCAAACTTTCTCGTTCGTGCACGACTCCACTCTAATGTCATGCTCACTCATGTGGTCAAAAGATTTCCCCCAAGCTTGAATTGAGGCGCCGCATCCAAAGAAGTATTTGTGGATTTGGAATTTTGTTTTGGTTTTCTCAATAGTATATGTATTGCTCCAAGTAATGAAAATTGAAATCTTCTCTGAATTTTGAGCTTTATTTCCCTCTCTTTTTTTCTTTTTGGATTTTTGTAGGAGCAATATTATTTGTATTTTTGGTTTTTGGCCCCTTTTGGCGTTTAGGACTTTTGGAGCAAGATTTTCTTTTGTAGGGAATTTTTGGGAATGGATGCGGTAGAAATATCTTTGTGGAGTGAAATCAAGTGACATGTAGAGAATATAAGGTATATGCGGAGAAGGAATAGATATAACGCTTGGTTCACTCAAAAGTGCGCACAAACGGTTCTGTAAAATAATACATCAACTAAACTCGTATAATAGTACGGGTATCCGTAATCATATTAATGAGTGGTGACGTCAAGCAGTAATGTTTCAATTATATCAAGCATGCAATAAGAATGCGAATAAGAGATGAAAGCAAGGCTTCAAATATTCTAGTGATGCGTGAATCTTGGTGTATTTCCAATGAAAACATACGAGATACTACTCTACATATTCAGTTTCAATAAGCTTTATGCATTCGCACTAGAGAGACCGTCAAAAGAATATTTTCAAGTACTTATAGGAATTAGGATTATGAAATTCTCTAAGTAGCATGGCATGAAAAATAAGCGTTGTGAGAAAGGTGAAAGCATAAGATATGGAACATCTCTAGCAAGAGAATGAGAAGAAAATAGAGAAATAAAAATAGAAGAAATAAATAAAAGAAAAACAAGCACACCATGTGATGCATGAACACACATAAAAGAAAAATGGGATGGAAAAAACAAAAGATGATGCAAAAATTTGAAAATTTCTAAAGAAAAATCCTAGAATGAAGAAAAAAATGCAACTAAATGGCATGGAAATGTACTCTCCCAAGCTTAAACTTCACATTGTCCTCCAATGTGATCATAAAAAGAAAAAGGTGAGGAACAACGATAAATAGGGAGGGGGTGAATGAAAAATGATGAAATGAATGACATGAAATCCTAATGCAACTACATGCACATGCAATGATGCATGAGAGCGCTTTCCTCCAAGCATATACCAAACTATCCTATTCGAATGACTCGATAAAAAAATCACGGCTTCGCTAAGCGGAATCAAGTCAAACGAATAAGAAAGTGAGTATTCACTTGAAAGAAATGCTCGATAATGGGTAGCAAAATGGCGGGACATATCAAAATATGAAGAGTGTAATTAATAAAAATAATGGGTTCGAGGTGTAAAAGATTTTGGAGCCATCATATGGGGTGTTATTTATTCAAGGAAATCTATACGGTTCTCTCGATATCGAGAGGATTCGTGTTTATAGAAAGCATAAAATACTACACTACTGGATTGGTACAACCTGTAGCAAAATGCGGATCCAGAATCTTTGCTGGTGCAGGCAACTGCTCCAATTGCTCCTTCTGTGGCTCCGCCAGGTGCATGTGTCCACGGACTCCATCAGACTCCAGCAATGCGGCTCCCAGCATCTCCCCAAGGACTCCACTTGTACCCTGCAAAAGAGATAAGCCGCATCAATCTGATGTGGATAATTTTTCCCCAAAATAAATGTATTCCAGAGAGGGCCATCAATAATAGTATTTAAAATAAAAAATGGTTGACAAAACTTCCCTGGAAATAAATCTCTACTCTGATGCACCATGTCGATCAACTCCTCGTTGTTTTCCTCTGGTTCCTCAGGTAACTCTGGCATAATGGAGTGGGTCTCGTCAGGATGCTCATCATCATCGTCAGACTCATCCCAGCGCACCTCCTGATCATATTCAACAGCATCCATGTGTGCTAACTCCTTGCTCTCCTCCTCGTATACGTCCCATTGTACCTCTTGATCATATGTATGTGTATCCTGCAAAAGGTGCAATGAGTCATCGAAATCTGAATCATAATAAACATCATACACGGGAGGGGAATCAAATGTAAAGGGCGAAGGGGTGAAGAGATCTCCCTAAAGGGGGGCAGTAAGCTCTGGTGGGTGGTCCTCAGAGTCAGTGGAAGGACGAGGTGGTTGCAGAAGCTCTGAAGGAGGAGGGTGATGCTCGAGATCCTCATGAATGGATGTGTCCTCATCCCGACGCACGACCTCCTCGACGAAAGTCTCTTGCTCCGCATGCAATATGTAAAATAAATATAGCTCGGCCTCCTCGCGATGCACTGCTTCGGCCTCCTCCTTGGGTTCCTTTGGTATGGTAAGCAAAGTGAATTTCACTTTCTCCTGTCTACACCTATGTCTTCGTTTCTGTCCTGGGACTCGAGGCACCTGATTGCATGGCTTGGCCCTCTCAATAGTAGGTGCAGGTGGCTCTATGGGCTCCTGTATCTCAGCCACGGTATAAAAGTGGGTCTTGTACCCCTCAACTAGAGCCCAGACTCCATCATCAATTGTGCTTGTGGAAGAGATATGATGAGTAATAAACTTTTGAAATCCAAGCTCAAAAGGGTCACCTGCCGTTATCGTTAATGGACCGGTGCATCGAACTATGTCCACGATTGTCATGGCCTGTTTAGACATATACGGTCACTGATACGGTAGTCCTCTATACATGAGTAGAGGGAGTATAAGGATTTGGTAAGAGGTGATATGGCGTGTATATGGCTAATGGCAGTCGTGTAATTCCATGAGAAGTGTAGGGGCATTTTGGTCATTTGGCAATATGGGTGGAAGTGTGTGTAGAGTAAAGGTGGGTGTGTAAAGTAATGTCATACTTGTAAATTTTGAAAGAGTGGGTTAGTGTGTGAGGGGCTAGTGTGAAAAGGGATGGGTTTAGTGGCACACCCGTAAATTTTTAGAAAGGCTACAGGAAAATGGTCTTTTTGACTAAAACTGATGTGCATACATACTAAAGTTGTGTGTGCATAAAGTAATGGCAAACTTGTAAATACTTGAAAGTTGAGGGGTAATTTTGGAAGGTTATTAATGTCATTTTAGCATATGCATGCTTATCCTAAGAGGATTCTAGGGCTAGATATTTTTTTTGGAAAATTCTATCTTCTTCTTTCACTTTCTTCTCTTTTCTTCTCGTTTCTATATCCCTCTCTCCCCCTCTTAGCACTTGAACGAAATTCCCCTCCCCTTTCCTCTTCATCCAAGCTCATAAACCCTAATTTTATTCCCTAAAAAAATTGAAGAAACCCTAGCTTTTCAAGAGAAAGAAAGGTGGAAAGAAGAGGAAGAGAAGAGAAGGAGAAAAGGATTTCTTTGAGGTAGGATTCTAACTTGGTTAGGAATTTTATTTAGGGTTTATGATAGTTTTATGATGGTAATTAGATTGCTCATACTCTGGAATTCAAGTGATATGTGTGCAATAAATAAAAAGAAATCAAGTTTTCTTTAGTTTTCTTAGCAATTCAGCCCCCATCTGAAATTCTGAAACCCTGGCTGCATGTTTCAACTTGATTTATGGTTTCTGTAGCTTGAATTACTCTCTAAAAATATATATCCATGTAGCGCATGAAGTCCTATCCCAAATTCATAAAAAATTTGTCATATGTTGAGTTCAATAAGTAGGAGTAAAAATTCAGTGTTTGCAACATGTCTGGAAATCTGTCAAACTTGACACAGTTTAGAAAAATGAGGTTTATTACCTGTACACTCTATGTATTTTGCTGATCTTGGTCTTGTTGGAAACTTAACAAGTTTATCTATAACTTCATCAGAGTGCTCATATGTTGAATTTCTGGCTGCAACATGCCTAAAATTGGCTTTCAATACAGACCCTGAAATCTGTCTAAAAACAGATTTGTCAGACTTCACCAAATAATCCACAAATCATATACTTAATATTTTTGTTTGAAATTTTATCTGTGAGTCCAGGACTAGTGTATCTTCAACTTTCATTCAGTGATTTTTGCCAAATTCACAAAATAAATTGATGAAATATGCTGATCTAGCAGCTGTATCTGCATATTTCAGCAAGCTGAACGATTTTGGAGTGAAGTTGAAATTGTGATTGTTGTTAAATTTTCCATTTTGACATTAATGAATGTTGTTGATATCTTTAAGAAAGTTTATTTATGAGATTTTTTAGTAAAATTGATGGTGTGGCACTTTTCACTTACATGGCGAACGCTATATGTTTGTTAAAATCAAATGAACTTGAAATTGAAGAAACTTGGAAAATGGCCAATATAACGTGTATGCCATGTAATACCTTTGAGAAATTGTGTATGCTCATTGAAGATCATGACACATGACATGTCAACTGGGATGTCTTGATCTGCGCTAAGGCAGGTGAGCATCCTGGTATGGGGATGGGGAAAGTTTGGGTATACCTTAACTATAAGGGGACTGGACTGAGAAGTTGGGGAAAGAGATAGTGATATGTGATACTTACCCACTCGTCTTTACTGGGAGTGGAGGGGACATACGGAGGTTGTGTTATGATGTGGAGAGCCTCACTCCTGCCAGGGACGGGGGAGCTGAGAGGCCCGGCGTACAGTGCCCATGTCCACTGCGTCGCGTGCTATGTTCACCCCAAATTTGGGGTGAAGTCCAGGCCCTTATCTTTAGGTGATACCCAGGCTTCCAAATAATCACTAACATCAACTAACTAATGAACCATATATGTGTTGTTGTTCTTGCACACTTGTTGTACTCTTTACCTTGGTTGCTTGTACTCCTATTGCCTTTACGCTCATAACCCCTAAATGATTTTCCCTACCCTAGTTAGTTTCCTACTGGGCACGTTTTGACGTGCTCATTTTACTTTTCAGGTCTTGAGCAGGTGACACCAGAGCAGAATCTCCCTCAGGAGATTTCTCACACGTGAGTTAGTGACTTGGGGACACCACTCTTTGTGGGCTGTGTCTTGTGTTGTGAGTTGGGTCGAGTGGTGAGCGAGTTGTCTTTTGTAGCTGTGGTATATGTGGTGGCTTGTAGTTCTTCTCATGTATACTTGAGTTAGTTTCACTTGTACTTGATGCTAGTGTGTAGTACTTTCTTTGATTATGTAGTTCTGGACATGTACTTTCTATGATGGCTGTATGTGTTGTTTTCCTTTTATATATATGTGTGATGTACGATCCGATCACACTGCGATATGCGTAAGGATGATACATCCAACACACTTTAATGCCATCACATATGGCACTGATTCCTCTTGTGCTGTTCTTTCCCTGCAGAATGGATAGTGGAAACGGGATATCTTCGTCGGAGATGGAGCACGCTGAGCCCTCTTTGATGGAGAAGATTCTGATGGGTTTCCAGGTGAGTCTAGGTCAGTAGGCTGAGATGCTCGCCAAGATGCAGGGTCAGAAGACCCCAGGCTTCAAGCAATTTTGGGCAATGAAGCCAAGGACCTTTTCGGGCAAGGAGACTGCATTGGAGGTCGATGAGTGGTTACGGCGCACGGAGGATGATCTCACTGCTGTTGGATTTCCATTGGATAATTGGGTTGATGCAGCGAAAAGGCAGTTGACACATCAGGCTAGAGATTGGTGGGATGCCCAGGAGCGGCATCTGACAGGTCCTATCTCTTGGAAGACCTTCAAGGAGCGTTTTGAGTCCAAGTTCCTTTCAGAGACTGCTAAGGATGAGATCAGACATCGTTTTGAGCAGTTGACTCAGGGCCGACGGAGTGTGGATGAGTATGACACCGAGTTTTCTTTGTTAAGCAAGTTTGCCCCGGAGCTAGTTGCGACTGATGCCACCCGAGCTCGACGCTTCTGTATGGGGCTGGATCTGGAGTATTGAGGGGCGATGTCCACACAGAAACTTGCCACACAGGAGGATTAGCTCGAGGCGGTAAGATTGTATAAGATCCATTTGCGGAGCAAAGGGAAAATACCTGCAGGTGACAGATGACCATCAGGATCACAGAAGGCATTATCTCGCCCAGTACAGACGGCCCAGTTCAAGAGGCCAGGATCCCCTGCAGTGACACAGAGACATCTGACATGCCAATTTTGTGGCAAGACTGGTCATAAGCAGAAGGAGTGTAGAGTTTGGGCTAGACAATGCTTTGCTTGTGGTGGCCGAGGACACATTAGCAGGTTCTGCCCGCAGCAGGGTGCCTATCCGGCCCCAGTAGCACCTGTGGCTGCTAGGCCGATGCAGCAGCGAGCTCTCCACCTGGTTCGCAACAACCTTCCCTTCCAGCACCAGCTGGACCAGGCACACCAGCCCCTAGAGGACCCTCCTTGCATCCTCAGCGGTAGGCCTACAAGAAGACAAACTCTGTCCAAAGTCCCAGGCTTTCATAATGACAGCAGTAGTGGCAGAAAACTCAGGCCAGGTTATCACTGGTATGGTTCTATCCCTCTACTTACTTTATAATATATCATTTGTTGCTGTCACGTCCCACTTCCCATTATACTTGGGAGCGAGGACGCGAGCGGGTCCGCATGTGCTTAAAACAAGGAGATAATTTTTTCTTTACTTCCTCCTTGGTTTAAGCACATTACGCATCTGTGTGATAACATCCTTCAGATTCTTGCATGCAACTCAAGCAACACAGATAAGTTATTTATCTATAATCTCAAATCTAAAAAAAATAGTTTACAACAATGAATGAAATGAAGGAGGAGGGTCAACGCCCATACAAATTTTGAAAGAAACAACAATGTACAAAATGATGCGAAGGCACATCGCTCCTCAGTGAAGGAACTTAACGGCAAGGCACTCCTGATTAATTCGCTCAGTCTCTAAGCATACTCCTCTGTAAACATGTCTAATACCTGACGTATATTTCACAAGACAAGGAAATATACGTCAGCGAGGATCGCTCGGTAAGATTTAGAAAGTTAAGATAAATGACCCTCGGCAAGGTTTTCAAAAACATTTTCATGGCAATAAGAGTGACAAAATTGAATTTATGTTGGTTAAAGCAAGGCAGCGTAAGGAACATATGAGCACGTCAAGTGTAGTGCACAAGCAGTGGCATGGCAAGTGTAGTGCACAAGCAGTGGCATGGCAAGTGTAGTGCACAAGCAGTGGCATGGCAAGTGTAGTGCACAAGCAGTGGCATGGCAAGTGTAGTGTGTACATCAAATAGCATGGCAAGTGTAGTGTGTACAGCAAATAGCGTGGCAAGTGTAGTGTGTACAACAAATAGCGTGGCAAGTGTAGTGTGTACAACAATAAGCATGGCAATTTTGAAGTAACGTAAAGTACTTTTAGGCGGGCATGCTGTTCTAAAGAATTTAAAGTAAACGAACAGTTTTAATGGATTCAAAGCAGTAAGACAGTTTTCACGTGCCAATGAAGTTGCAATGATTATTTCAAGTTAAACCAATGTTTCCTAGCATGCTTAGGGTTCTCGCCTTTAAGACGTGATGAGTAAGTCGTTATTCTTGCGGGGGTATAATCGCGATTGATACTAACCCATCGTATAGGTGGTATTCTTGAAGACATGACCCTTTCATACACTTAGTGGCCGCTCAACCCTAACCCCACCCAAGTATGTGCTGGAACACGAGCCAGCCTAGTCATATTACAAGCACGAAGTTGTCAACTCACATGACATCACAAACGTCACGATTTCGCCTCTTGGGCGCACGAACTCACAATTTCACAATTTCAAGTATTCCATTCCGTCAATAAGTTCTATCAATACACATTCCATCCATTCAATCGAAAGTGTACAAACATGACGTGCAACGTGACATAAGGCAAAACTAGCAAATTCTTGATTCGACATTTAAATGTAACGATATTAAAACTGTAAATGTACACTTGCCTGAAACGACGCAATTTGGGTGTCCAGAGATAGTAACGAGGCGTATGCAATATCTGCGTCGTTAGGTTCATGACATCGAATTAGAAACTATTAACTCATTTAGAATTATTATAAGGTCTAACTTGTTAGTACTGTTTTATTATTATCCTTATTTAACATCTCATGCATCAAGCTTACTGGTCTTATATTTAAGCATATATTATACATAACTTGCTGAGATACTATAAACATCAGTTAACTAACATACCTAATATACAACATAATAAATCACTTAATGAAACAGAAGGCTTCAGAAGTACTGTGCATGCATATAGCCATATATAAATATGTAGCACTTGTTCATAAAAGTTATATATAAAACTTAGGTACTAACTGTTATATTTAATATGTAATACAACCTTAAAAAACTGTTCACTCACAGCTTCATCGTTGCGCCGCCTCGTTTCGTTTGCAGGGGAGCGATCGAAGGTCACAGGGCAGCGGCTTCGGAGCTCTTTGGTGTGATGTGGATCGGTGGGCGACGCGGCTGGGGTTTTGTCGACATCGGAAGAGATGGCGGACGGCTTGCCGGAGGTGGCGAGGGAAGGTGGCTTGGAGGGAGAGAGGCGAAGGCACGACAGCTTTCAAAGGCCGTCGGAGTTGTGGTGAAGGTGCTGGAGAGGGTTGCCGTGAAGTCGGAGGGAAGTAGAGGAGAAGGTCACGGCACAAGTTCCGACGGGGTGTGAAGGCTGTTGTAGGTAGGCTTGTATTCCTCTGTTTACAAACAGGGGAATAGGGCGTCAGGAGACAGCAAGGTGGCCGGTAACGGGGAGATCGCTGGAAAGCGTCGGGGGAGGCGATGGCCTGCGGAGAGAGGGAGGAGATTACAGGCGACGGGATGTTGGGCGAGGTTCGTCGGAGCTTTGTTGAGGGGAGATCCGACGGTAGGGCTGGACGGCGAGGTCTCCGGTGTCAGGGCATCGATATGTGGAACGGTACGGTGGTGCAGCGCTGTCGGAGGGTGACTAGAGAGTGGAGGAGGCGGGCTGAGCTGGAGGGTGACAGTGAATGGAGCAGGGGCTCTTGGGGAATCTGACGGGTACGCAGGTTCCGTCGGAGAAGACGACGACGAGGGGTTCGTGCGACAGGAGGTCTGGGCGGTGGAGGTTTGGAGTTCAGGGAGGGAGAAGAGACTGGAGGTGGGTTCGATGGTGGAGTCGACTGGCTTGAGAGGAAACGTGGGAGGCTGGAAGATGAGATGGGGTGTTGGGTTGTTTGGTGTGAGCCTGGGACTTTGAAGGAAGGGGAAAGAGTACATCACGTGAGTGTTTAGAGGACGTGGGATAATCCGCAAATGGAAATCGTGGGGATTTGTGGGTTGGTTGCAGAAGATAGGGAGATATGGGGTTTGTTGAGTTGAGATTCCAATTTACGTGCATGAGATATTGGGGACGTGGCCCACGTGGGTGGTTAGAATTCGGTTATTAACGTGAGTTGTCGAGATATCGGGTGGATTGTGGGTGGTGCTGACACTCAGTTAGTTAGGATGTAATATATGATTAGTTAGGATTTGAATTTCGCTAAGAATAGGTTTTGATTAGGGAATAGATATGGTTGAGATATTTAGATATGATTGGATTATTAAGATTTATCATGATTTACTAGATTCAGACTTGATTTAGGGAACTCAATATGGTTGAGGTATTTAAATGGTTTATTTGGCTTGGATTAATAAGATATGATTTGGATTAATCGTTTTAATAAAGATAGTTTGATAAGATTTGCTTCAGGGAAACAATTAAGATATTTAAAGGTAAGATAATATAAGATTAGGATAATTCTTTTGGACTTATTGGTTATGATAATAGATCTGGTTACGATTTGATTTAATGAAATGGTTAGACGTTTAGATCAGGATCGGTATGGATTTATATTTGGTCTAGGATTTGATCAAGATAAGATTCGCAGAATCATCTGATTAGGATGATCGATTATTACGATCTCGCACCTCTAAACAACATCAACCAAGGTTAAAGAAGATATAAACGTGACCGCTAAGTCGCATTCTCGAGTAATAATAAAACAAATCATGTATATACTAATACTCTAATAAATCACTATACTAAGTCGATACACGCGAAATACGTACATACAAAAACATGTCGTTACATCTTACCCACCTTATAAAAATTCCGTCCTCGGAATTTAATAAAGCTAACGGGGGATGCAATGGCCGACAGAATCAACTGAGTTTTAAGATAGACAAGGATGTGGACGTTTCAAATGTATAACATGAAGCAGAAAGGTGATGACATAGATGTCACAATGGGAATCAAGTGAATCAATAATAAGGAAAAGTGTATGATCACAAAAATGTAAGGATGACCAGGGGATGATATTGTGGGTCTACTACGAGGTATTTCTATGGTTGTCGACGAAAGAATATAATGTCGAATATGATTTCAAGATCGAGGGGAGACTTATTGGGCCAACTATCGTTTAGAAATCCTAAGACTAGGATTTCTTAGTGAACACGGATGTGATAGAGAATCTGAAGAGAGGTGTTCTTGAGAATCAAGATTGTAATCTTATCTATGTTTCTTGGAGTATTTTGCATAGCACGACCTGCATGGGCCACCACTAAAACCTGTCACGCCCCGCTTCCCATTATACTTGGGAGCGAGGATGCGAGGGGGTCCGCATGTGCTTAAAACAAGAAGGAGATATTTTTTCTTTACTTCCTCCTTGTTTTAAGCACATTACGCGTCTGTGTGATAACATTCTTGCAGATTCTTGCATGCAACTCAAACAACACAGATAAGTTATTTATTTATCTCAAAAAAATAGTTTACAACAATGAATGAAATGAAGGAGGAGGGTCAACGCCCATACAAATTTTGAAAGAAACAACAATGTACAAAATGATGTGAAGGCACATCGCTCCTCAGCGAAGGAACTTAATGGCAAGGCACTCCTGATTAACCAGCTCAGTCTCTAAGCATACTCCTCTGCAAACCTGTCTAATACCTGACATATATTTCACAAGACAAGAAAATATACGTCAGCGAGGGTCGCTCGGCAAGATTTAGAAAGTTAAGATAAATGACCCTCGGCAAGGTTTTCAAAAACATTTTCATGGTAATAAGAGTGACAAAATAGAATTTACGTTGGTTAAAGCATGGCAGCGTAAGGAACATATGAACACGTCAAGTGTAGTGCACAAGCAGTGGCATGGCAAGTGTAGTGTGTACAGCAAATAGCGTGGCAAGTGTAGTGTGTACATCAAATAGCATGGCAAGTGTAGTGTGTATAGCAAATAGCATGGCAAGTGTAGTGTGTACATCAAACAACGTGGCAAGTGTAGTGTGTACAGCAAATAGCGTGGCAAGTGTAGTGTGTACAGCAATAAGCATGGCAATTTCGAAGTAACGTAAAGTACTTTTAGGTAGGCATGCTATTCTAAATAATTTAAAGTAAACGGACAGTTTTAATGGATTCAAAGCAGTAAGACAGTTTTCACGTACCAATGAAGTTGCAATGATTATTTCTAGTTTAATGCAATGTTTCCCAGCATGCTTAGGGTTCTCGCCTTTAAGTCGTGATGAGTAAGTCATTCTTCTCACGGGGGTATAATCGTGATTGATACTAACCCACCGTATAGGTGGTGTTCTTGAAAACATGACCCTTTCATACGCTTAGTGGCCGCTCAACCCTAACCCCACCCAAGTATGTGCTTGAACACGAGCCAGCCTAGTCATATTACAAGCACGAAGTTGTCAACTCACATGACATCACAAAAGTCACGATTTTGCCTCTTGAGCGCACGAACTCACAATTTCACGATTTCAAGTATTCCATTCCGTCAATAAGTTCTATCAATACGCATTCCATCCATTCAATCGAAAGTGTACAAGCATGACGTGCAGCGTGACATAAGGCAAAACTAGCAAATTCTTGATTCAGCATTTAAATGTAACGATATTAAAACTGTAAATGTACACTTGCCTGAAACGACGCAATTTGGGTGTCCAGAGATGGTAACGAGGCGTATGCAATATCTGCGTCGTTAGGTTCATAACATCGAGTTAGAAACTATTAACTCATTTAGAATTATTATAAGGTCTAACTTGTTAGTACTGTTTTATTATTATCCTTATATAACATCTCATGCATCAAGCTTACTGGTCTTATATTTAAGCATATATTATACATAACTTGCTGAGATACTATAAACATCAGTTAACTAACATACCTAATATACAGCATAATAAATCACTTAATGAAACAGAAGGCTTTAGAAGTACTACACATGCATATAACCATATATAAATATGTAGCACTTGTTCATAAAAGTTATATATAAAACTTAGGTACTAACTGTTATATTTAATATGTAATACAACCTTAAAAAAACTGTTCACTCACAGCTTCATCGTTGCGCCGCCTCGTTTAGTTTACAGGGGAGCGATCGAAGGTCACAGGGCAGCGGCTTCGGAGCTCGTCGGTGTGATGTGGATCGGTGGGCGACACGACTGGGGTGTTGTTGACATCGGAAGAGATGGCGGATGGCTCGCCGGAGGTGGCGAGGGAAGGTGGCTCGGAGGGAGAGAGGCGAAGGCACGACAACTTTCAAAGGCCGTCGGAGTTGTGGTGAAGGTGCTGGAGAGGGTTGCCGTGAAGTCGGAGGGAAGTAGAGGAGCAGGTCATGGCACGAGTTCCGACAGGGTGTGAAGGCTATTGTAGGTAGGCGTGTATTCCTCTGTTACAAACAGGGGAATATGGCGTCGGGAGACGGCAAGGTGGCCGGTAACGGGGAGATCGCTGGAAAGCGTCTGGGGAGGCGATGGCCTGCGGAGAGAGGGAGGAGCCTACAGGCGGCGGGATGTTGGGCGAGGTTCGTCGGAGCTTTGTTGATGGGAGATCCGACGAAAGGGCTGGATGACAAGGTCTCCGGTGTCAGGGCATCGATCTGTGGAACGGTACGGTGGTGCAGCGCTGTCAGAGGGTGACTGGAGAGTGGAGGAGGCAGGCTAAGCTGGAGGGTGATGGTGAATGGAGAGGGGCTCTTGGGGAATCTGACGGGTACGCAGGTTCCATCGGAGAAGACGACGACGAGGGGTTCGTGCGACAGGAGGTCTGGGCGGTGGAGGTTTGGAGTTCGGGGAGGGAGAACAGGCGTGGCTTGAGAGGAAACGGGGGAGGCTGGAAGATGAGATGGGGTGTTGGGTTGTTTGGTGTGAGCTTGAGACTTTTAAGGAAGGGGAAAGAGTACATCACGTGAGTGTTTAGAGGACGTGGGATAATCCGCAAATGGAAATCGTGGGGATTTGTGGGTTGGTTGCAGAAGATAGGGAGATATGGGGTTTGTTGAGTTGAGATTCCAATTTGCGTGCATGAGACGTTGGGGACGTGGCTCACATGGGTGGTTAGAATTCGGTTATTAGCGTGAGTTGTCGAGATATCGGGTGGATTGTGGGTGGTGCTGTCACTCGGTTAGTTAGGATGTAATATATGATTAGTTAGGATTTGAATTTCGCTAAGAATAGGTTTTGATTAGGGAATAGATATGGTTGAGATATTTAGATATGATTGGATTATTAAGATTTATCATGATGTACTAGATTCAGACTTGATTTAGGGAACTCAATATGGTTGAGGTATTTAAATGGTTTATTTGGCTTGGAATTAAGATATGATTTGGATTAATCGTTTTAATAAAGATAGTTTGATAAGATTTGCTTCAGGGAAGCAATTAAGATATTTAAAGGTAAGATAATATAAGATTAGGATAATTCTTTTGGACTTATTGGTTATGATAATAGATCTAGTTACGATTTGATTTAATGAATTGGTTAGACGTTTAGATCAGGATCGGTATGGATTTATATTTGGTCTAGGATTTGATCAAGATAAGATTCGTGGAATCATCTGATTAGGATGATCGGATTATTACGATCTCGCACCTATAAACAACATCAACCAAGGTTAAAGAAGATAT
Source organism: Scilla litardierei (assembly GCA_030789695.1). Taxonomy (NCBI): domain Eukaryota; kingdom Viridiplantae; phylum Streptophyta; class Magnoliopsida; order Asparagales; family Asparagaceae; genus Scilla; species Scilla litardierei. The sequence goes on from JAULAV010008417.1 coordinate 148,441, forward strand.
AAACGCGATCGCTAAGTCACATTCTTGAGTTATGAAAATAATAATAAAACAAATCATGTATATACTAATACTCTAATAAATCACTATACTAAGTGGATACACGCGAAATACGTACATACAAAAACAGGCCGTTATGGTTGCTTAGTTATGATGGACGATGGTTTGTTATCCTTGTTGGCTTCTAGGTATGGTTAAGGTAGCATCCTTTCCTGCTTTGACACTTTTTGATTCTGGGGCTTCACCCTGTTTTCTGTCCCGACAATTTGTGGCCAAAAATGCTATATCGGTAGACTCCTTCACTGTTAGTTGGAATATACACAAAGGGGGTCGTGTGATTAGGAGTACTTCAGGGTTCTGTTGTTGTCCAGTGGAAATTTGCGATCGGGAGTTATATGCTGACTTCCTTGTGATTGAGATGCCTACCTTTGAAGCTGTATTTGGGATGGACTGGTTAGAGATGTTTTGTGCCACTATTGATTGCAAATTAAGGAGGGTAGTCTTCCAGATTTTCGATCATCCAGAGTTTGAGTTCAGAAGTGGTAGTTGCACCTTAGAACCTGTAAGATTCAGGGCAACACCAGTGGGAGCAGAAGTGTTGTCGATGGCCATAGAGGCAGGGCCAGTCTTACCCAGGGTTGTGCGTGACTTTCCTGATGTCTACCCTGATGACATTTATGGACTTCCTCCTAATCGATCATTGGAGTTCACCATTGATTTGGTACCAGCCACATCCTATCACGAAGGCTCCTTATCGGATGGCACCACCAGAGTTGGCTGAGCTTCGTAATCAGCTAAAGGACTTACTAGAACGAGGACTGATACAGCCAATTGTGTCACCTTGGGGAGCACCAGTGCTTTTGGTGAATAAGAAAGATGGGTCCCAGAGAATGTGTATTGATTATAGGGAGTTGAACAAGGTGACAATAAAGGACAAGTATCCACTTCCTCGCATCGATGACCTATTTGATCAACTTGGTGGATCCCGAGTCTACTCAAAGTTGGACTTACAGAGCGGTTATCACCAGATTAAGTTCGGGGGTCTGATGTTCCAAAGACAGCTTTTCGAACCCATTATGGACATTATGAGTTCCTGGTGATGCCCTTCGGTGTGACTAATGCTCCAGCTACCTTCATGAGGTTAATGAATCAGTATTCTTTGACTATTTGGACAAGTTCGTGGTGGTCTTTATTGATGATATCCTGATATATTCCAAGGATGAGGAAGAGAATGCAGAGCACCTGAGGGTTGTTCTAGAGACTTTGAGGCAGCATCAGTTATATGCCAAATATAGTAAGTGCCAGTTTTGGTTGTCTAAAGTGGCTTTTCTGGGGCACATAGTTTCGGGAGATGGCATATCAGTTGATCCAGAAAAGGTAGCTGCAGTGGAGAAGTGGCCTATTCCCAGGTCGGTTTCAGAGATTCGAAGTTTCTTGGGATTGGCTGGCTATTACATGAAGTTTATCAAGGATTTCTCCAAGATTACGACACCACTTACTCACCTGACCAAGAAGGATGTTGCTTATGTCTGGTCTGAGGAATGTCAGCATGCATTTGAGGAGTTGAAGAGAAGGTTGACTACTGCATCAGTTCTGACGATTCCAGACCGTTCTGGAGGATTTGAGATTTTCTGTGATGCTTCTGGTAAAGGACTTGGATGTGTCCTACATCAGCATGGTCGTGTTGTAGCTTATACCTCCAGACTTCTGAAGGTGCATGAGCTAAACTACCTGACACATGCCTTGGAGCTGGCAGCCGTGATTTTTGCTTTAAAGCTGTGGAGACACTTTCTGCTAGGGGAGCATATCAAGGTGGACACCGACCACAAGAGTTTGAAGTATGTATTCACTCAGAAGGAGCTCAACATGAGACAACGTCGGTGGCTGGAGCTGATGGCAGAATATGATATCGATCTCCAGTATCACCCTGGAAAGGTGAACGTGGTCCCTGATGCACTCAGTAGATATCCTACTGTGATGATGTTGACCTCTCAGCCTCAGCTCCAGTGGGCCCTACGATAGATGGAGATAGAGGTTGTTCTTCTGGGTAGCAAAGCAGCCATGTTGAGTTTGCAGGTCCAGTCCGATCTAGTGGACCGGATCAAAACCACGTAGTCAGGAGATGAAAAGTTAAGGAGGATACGAGAACAAGTAGAGGCCGGACTTCGAACTGACTTCCACATTCACGAAGATGGCTCTCTTAGATTCGGGTCTCGGCTATGTGTACCGGCTGGTGCTATTCGAGAGGAATTACTTAAAGATGCCCATAGCTCACCCTATTCGATTCATCCAAGAGGGACAAAGATGTATCGCGACCTGCGACAACATTACTGGTGGCATGGGATGAAGCGTAGTATAGCCAGAAGTGTGGCTTCGTATTTGGTCTGTCAGCAGGTGAAGGCCGAACACCAAAGAGTTGCAGGTCGGTTGCATCCTCTCCTTATTCCTGAATGGAAATGGCAACATGTGACGATGGCTTTTGTGACTGGGCTACCCCACACACCCAAGGGAAATGACGCAATTTGGGTAGTCGTTGATCGCTTGACCAAATCTGCACATTTCATTCCCTTTCGGGTTGGACAGTCTACGGAGCATTTGGCTCGAAGATATATGGAGGAGATCGTGAGGCTTCACGGAGTTCCTATTTGTATAATCTCTGATCGGAACACCAGATTCACCTCATATTTTTGGAGAAGTTTGCAGACTAGTTTAGGGACTCATCTCAAGTTTAGTACCGCATATCATTCCCAGACAGATGGGTAATCTGAGCGAGTTATTCAGATCCTTGAGGACATGTTGAGGGCGTGTGTATGTTGGACTTTAAAGGATCCTGGGAAGATCACTTGCACTTGGTGGAGTTTGCTTACAATAATAGTTACCAAGCAAGCATTGGAATGACACCTTTTGCTGCCCTCTATGGAAGGAAGTGCAGATCGCCTCTAAGCTGGGACGATGTTGGAGATCGTGAACTATTAGGGCCTGACTTGGTGGTGGAAGCGATCGATGTGGTTCGGACAGTCAAGGAGAATCTTCGTATCACTCAGGATCGCCATAAGCATTGGGTAGATACAAAGAGGCGCCCATTGGAATTTCAGCCAGGCGATTACGTGTTCTTGAAGATCTCCCCGACACGTGGCACGATTCGATTTGGTAGACGAGGAAAGTTCAGCCCGAGGTTCATTGGTCCATTTGAGATCTTGGCTCGTGTTGGTGAGGTTGCCTATCGACTTGCCTTACCTCCCTCCCTTGAAGGCATCCATGATGTGTTCCATGTATCCCAGCTTCGAAAATATGTGGGAGACCCTAGTCACCTCGTGGAATTCTCAGAGATTGAAGTGCGCCCTGACCTGACTTATGAACAGCAGCCAATGACCATCCTGAATCGGAGACAGAAGATACTGAAGAAGAAGGCCATTAATCTAGTAAGGGTTATGTGGCAATAAGAATCCCCTGGTGAGTTCACATGGGAGCGCGAGGACGAGATGGGAGACAGATACCCTCACCTGTTTATGTAAGTTTCCTATCCCTGTATCAATATATCTTTTGATAATCTTGAGTGCAAATTTTGTGGATCAGTGGTGTAGGGTAATATATAGAGAAGCCCTGGGAATTAGAAGTATTTTCTTCTTAGACTAGAACCCTTGAACTTCGAAAGTTCGAGGTCGAACTTTAGTATAAGGATGGTAGGATGTCATGGCCTGTTTAGCCCTATACGACGACTGATACGATAGTCCTCTATACACGAGTAGAGGGAGTATGAGGAGTTGGTAAGAGGTGATATGGCGTGTATATGGATAATTGACGTGCGTTTATATTTCATATATTCACGCACGTTTTCTTTTGTGTTTCTCCGTGTTTTTCCGCCGTCTTTTATTCGTTTTCTTGTATTTTCTCGTTTTCTTTCACTTTTCTTTGTTTATCCATGATTGTAGGGGATTGACCACGTAGGGGACGTTTAACGATGATATCCCAAGTCCCCGGAGCAACGGGAGAAGTCACGCGTGATCCAGGGGGTCAAACATCGAAGAATTCATCTTTCAGCCCCTCACCCGGTCGGTTGGTCATCTCCAACCGATCGGGTGATGCACGCGTGCACCACCCGGTCTCAGCTGGAGCTCACATGGAAGTCACCCGACCGGTTCGCAGACCGGTTCAGCGGAGGCCTGTTCTCTGTTTTCTCGAGCAAAATGCCAACCGATCGGGTGACTCTCACCTGATCGGTTCATCTGTAGCTGAAGATGAAGAGCTGAAGACACGGGCGCCAAACCGATCGCTTCACCCGACGGCTCCAAGATCCAACCGGTCACTCAAGAACTCACCCGACCGGTTCATGTGATCGGGTGAAAGCTCGCCGTTTTTTGTTATTATTTTGTAACGGATCAACCGATCGGTTGACTTGTCAACCGATCGGTTGATGCGAAAGTCTATAAATAGAACCCCTAGGGTTCCAGAAACGGGGGGCTGCTAGTTTTTTTACTATTTTCTCACTTTGTGACGACTGTAATTGTTACTCTTTTGTAAGTTTTCAGATCTTTCTCAAATTTTAGTATTGTCTTATCTACTCTATTACTTCCGCATTGCAATTTTCCGATTATGATTCCAACAGTTAATTTTTATTTAGATCGCTTTTTCATGGATTTTTGTGAGTAGTTCCCAAATCTGGGATTTTGGTGGAAACCCCTTCGGGGGCTCTTCCCGATGCGTCCATATGGTTAGGAAATCGATAGGGATTAGGAATCTAACGGTTACGCGGGGTGTTTCATTGTCATTGGCGGGAAAAAGACCGCCTTTGACCGTTGGGCCAAGGGGGAATAAACTTGGCGGTTGACTCCCTAGCCATAGCTCACACCCATAGCATAGACGTCGAATCCTAGCACGCGGGAGCGGCAGGATGAGACGTTGGGAGTTATCGTTGCGGGCTTAGTGCTCCTGGGATCGATCAGTGTTAATGGACACGGGAGTGCCCACTGATCGAATCCGGGAAGTCCGGCGTATCATCCTGGGCACCGACCGGAATATCGGGCCCATGGGATGCCGGTATCACTTTCAGAGGCAACGTCTTACCATTAGACCCTAATCCCGATCGCTATCCATACCCGTAGGCCGTATCGGCGAGAGTCTCTCGTCGGGTTGGAAACCAAAGTCCCGGGTTTTCTTTCCTGTTGTTCATACCCTTTATTTCCTTTCGTGACAACCATCTACCGATTCGGGCTAGCTCGCCCCTCGGGGTGATTTAGGTCCTACCTGACCCAAGCACAACCTCGCCTCCCTGAGTTCGATATTCCCGCACCCTACACTAACCGTGCACTTGCGGTAAACCGACACCGCACCCACACCGCAGAAGCGGGGGCGCCGGTCAAGTTTATGGCGCCGTTGCCGGGGAGGCAATGTGCTTGTTATTTTAGGATCTCTTGAACCCTCATGTCTAGCTCACATCCCTACCTCGCGATAATTTTCGCACTCTACACTTTTAGATTTCACTTGGACATACTGTGGATAGTAATTGTATAGTGCTAATTGACTGGATCGCAACTTGCGGTTCCCGTTTATGCAACATGTGCTTTTGACGTGTTTGCCACTTGTGCAGTTCTCTCTCTCCTTTCGTATAAGATCCCGGCCCCACGGCAAAGATGTTGCATGCAGTTTCAGGAGATATCTGGGATCACTCTCACCATATCCGCTGTTTGGCGCAGAGCTTAGCAGAATCACTGAATACTTCGAATATACTATCCCTCCTGTCTGCCGCCGTGGAAGGCCAGAGATATCGAGATGCGCAGGAGCACCTTGCCATGGCAACTCCCTTTCCCCACGGTGAAGTGGCGTATATCGACAACCATGGTCTCGAATGTAGTGAAGAAGAGTTAACCGCAGAGTTTTGTCAGGAGAGCCACCTGATCGGGTTTGTAGGCTACGCTGAATAGGAATCAATCTATCCCTTGCAGACTTCTATTGAGCGTCCCCGGTCTTTGGACAATGGAGAAGCTAGAAACGGTTATGGAGAATCATCGATGATTGAAACCTGTTTTCACCTACAAGCCTTCTTCCCGGATGATTATGATGAGCTCGGAAGAGACCAGGTGCATCCCTCGATCGTTCCCACTATACCTTGCGAAATTTCGCCATGCGGAGCCACGGCCGAGGGTGAGATTCCGGATGCTGGCTTCCGAGAAATCAACGAAGAACTCCTTTCCCTTGAGGATGCTCAGCTTGAAAAGTATGCGTCAGGGCCTCAAGAAGTTGAGATGAAAGAATTACCGCCGGGGCTTAAATATGAATATTTGGGAGCAGGCTCGACCCTTCCGGTTATAGTCAACTCTTCACTACCCGAAGACCAAATGACCAAACTTCTTGGAGTTCTAAAAAGGTTTAAAGGAGTTTTTGGATATGCACTTGAGGATTTAAAAGGGGTTAGCTTAGGCCTCTGCTCAAACAGAATTCTGCTTGAAGATGAGCAAGCCTCCTCGAATGAGCCACAGCGGAGGTTGAATCCCATAATGATGGAAGTTGTGAAGAAAGAGATTGTTAGGCTTCTACATGCCGGTATTATATACCCTATATCCGATAGTCGCTGGGTTAGCCCGGTGCACGTTGTACCCAAGAAAGGAGGAATGACGGTGGTTCGCAATGAAAAGAACGAGCTAATACCAACGAGGACCGTCACGGGGTACATGATGTGCATTGACTATAGAAAGCTGAACAAATCTACAAGGAAGGATCATTACCCCCTCCCCTTTATTGACCAGATGCTCGAGAGGCTGGCGAAGCATAATTATTTCTGTTTCATGGACGGGTATTCAGGATTTCTTCAAATCCATATTCATAACGATGACCAGGAGAAGACGACTTTCACTTGCCCGTTCGGGACGTATGCCTATAGAAGAATGCCGTTCGGACTTTGTAACGCCCCTGCTACATTCCAAAGACTCATGTCCGCTATCTTCTCCGACTACTCCCAAGACATCATGGAGGTTTTCATGGACGACTTCTCAGTCTACGGAACTAAATTTGACTCGTGCCTCAGTAATCTCACTAAGGTCCTGGAGAGATGTCAGGAAAAGGGACTAGTCCTAAACTGTGAGAAGTGCCACTTCATGGTCCAAGAGGGAGTTGTGCTGGGACACATCATCTCTTCGAGGGGAATCGAGGTTGATCAGGCTAAAGTTGAAGTGATTGAAAAGCTTCCACCACCGCACAATCTTCGAGGAGTCTGTGGTTTCTTAGGACACGCGGGATTTTATCGCCGCTTCATAAAAGACTTCTCGAAGATTTCCAGGCCTCTGACCCAACTCCTCGTGAAGGACACACCTTTCGTCTTCAGCGAGGAGTGTATGGATGCCTTCCGCACTTTGAAGCAAGCATTGATTTCCGCACCCATAATACAGCCACCAAACTGGAAACTGCCCTTTGAGCTGATGTGTGACGCTAGTGATTATGCGGTTGGTGCCGTCCTAGGGCAGAGGAAAGATAAAAATCTTCATGTCATATATTATACGAGCAAAACCCTTGATGCCGCCCAAAGAAATTATACTACCACAGAAAAAGAATTGCTCGCGGTGATCTACGCCATGGATAAGTTCCGACAATATCTCGTTGGCGCCAAGGTGATCGTACACACGGATCACGCGGCTCTTAAATACCTATTGAACAAGAAAGAAGCCAAGCCACGACTCATTAGATGGATTCTCCTCCTCCAGGAGTTTGACCTGGAAATCAGAGACAAGAAGGGGGCGGAGAATGTTGTTGCCGATCACCTGTCCAGGATGCCCACTCTCGATTTAAATGCTACCCCGATCGATGATTCACTCCCTGACGAGCATCTCTTCTCTGTCTCTTCCTCCTGGACCCCCTGGTACGCCGACATCGCAAATTATCTGGCTTGTGCCATCGTTCCCCACAATGTGAGCTTTCAGCAGAAGAAGAAATTTTTCCATGAGGTCCGCAAATTCTATTGGGATGACCCCCACCTATACAAAACTTGCAATGATGGGGTGATACGAAGATGCATCCCTGAAACTGAGGTGACTTCCATCATTTCCCACTGCCATGGGCAGCAATGTGGAGGGCACGCGAGCACCTACAAGACCACCGCAAAAATTCTCCAAAGCGGATTTTACTGGCCTACACTCTTCAAGGACACACATGTTTATGTCCAAGCCTGCGATAAATGCCAAAGAGCTGGGAATATCTCCAAAAGGAATGAGATGCCTCAACACTACATCCTGGAGATAGAAATCTTCGATGTATGGGGAGTGGACTTTATGGGACCGTTCCCTTCTTCCTCGGGGAACCAGTATATCTTGGTGGCCGTAGACTACGTGTCGAAATTGGTTGAAGCGGTGGCCAGTCCAACCAACGATTCCAGAGTGGTGGCCAAGTTCTTTAAAAGCAACATCTTCCCACGGTTCGGTGTACCTCGTGTCCTGATCAGTGACGGAGGGAGCCACTTTATAGAGAAGAAATTTGAGGCCCTCTTGAAAAAATACGGGGTACAACACCGGGTGGGGCGTTCCTACCACCCGCAGACCAGCGGTCAGGCGGAAGTCTCTAACCGGGAGATTAAAAGCATACTAGAAAAGACGGTGGCCAATTCCAGAAAGGACTGGTCATCAAAGCTCCCTGACGCGCTTTGGGCTTACAGGACGACATTTAAAACTCCTCTCGGCACAACTCCCTACCGGCTCGTCTATGGGAAAGCTTGCCATCTTCCTGTGGAATTGGAACATAAGGCATATTGGGCAGTTAAGAATCTGAACTTCGACACCAAGAAGGTAGGAGTGCACCGGCAGCTACAACTCAACGAGCTCGACGAAATCCGGCTCAATGCCTATGAGAACGCCAAGATCTACAAGGAGAAGCTGAAGCGGTGGCACGATAAGCGAATCTTAAAGAGGGAATTCAAAGAAGGGGACTTAGTTCTCCTGTTCAACTCAAGGCTGAAGCTCTTTCCTGGGAAACTCAAGTCAAGATGGTCGGGACCGTTCCGCGTCACCAAGGTTTTCCCGCATGGGGCTATCGAGATAATGGGAAGGGATGAGCCGTTTAAAGTAAACGGGCAGCGTCTGAAACACTATGCAGTTGGAGAACCAGAATTCTCTCCGGTCGGATCCCCAACGAGCGACAACTCTTCCTCTAACCCTCCGGATCCTAATTGACCACCGCTGCGGGCGTCGAGCCGACGACGTTAAACAAGTGCGCTTCATGGGAGGCAACCCATGTTCTAAACTTATGCTTCGTTTTGTAGGATTTTTTCCACTTTATTTTTCTCTATTTTTATAAATAAATCCAGCCGAAACAACTTCCGTGAAGGAACTCAGGCATTTCTTGGGTTTTGCAGAAAAACAAGGCCTCAACCGATCGGGTGGGTTCCCACCCGATCGGTTGGGATGTATCAGATACAAGCCGAGAACTGTCCCCGAATGAACCGATCGGTTGAAGAATGAGGAGACCGGGTGACAGACCGGGTGAGCTGGGGAGAACTCTCGGAAATTTTTGGGGAATATCAACCGATCGGTTGAGTTCGAGCGCGATCGGTTGATGCGACCGGGTGAGCAGCCCTCAATTCTCAGGAAAAATTTGGGAGGCGGCCAACCGATCGGTTGACAAGTCAACCAACCGGTTCGCCTGTAGCTGTTGGCCGACAGGAACTTTGGAAATTTGGCTACCCGATCGGGTGAGAACCCACCCGATCGGTTCAGTTTCGCCCCTATAAATAACCCTAACACACGGCGACTGCCACCCGACCCCAAAAAATCCCCTTCATGCGATTTCATGCCCTCCATCTGTAGAATCGACTTCCTCGACCCTACATACTGTCGCTAAACCCTCATCCCCACTCACTCCCATACTTCCCCACCCCCGCCACCTCGCCATCGTTGACACTCCATCATCAAAACCCCCAAACCCTAACCCTAGCCCCAAAATTTTCAAAATTCTATTCTTGTCAGATCAGCGAGCGGCGGCTTCCCGGATTGTTTCCTCCTACTACGCGAAACCCCCAGGCGCTTGATCTTGCTACATCGATGGGTAACATTCTTCCACTCTACACATCTTTTACTTTATCTGTAATATCCTAAATTGGTGTTGTATCTGCTTCACTTGCCCTATATTCATCTTAGGCTCGCCCCCCACTTTCATTTTCACCACCCGCATAGTCTCCATGTCTAAGAAATGGAAAGAGATTGCATCATCTTCGCGCCGTAATCCGCTGTACGGCCCCTTTTCCCCCTCTTTCCGTGGCATAAACCTCTCTACGGAAGAGCAGTCTGACCGTTTGCGAGCACTACTTCATCGCCCGATGAGACCTACGCTCTTCGTCGATCGCCCCACACTCGAAGCTCTAGGGCTTTCGAACGGTGTCGCCAGAATTTTCAACTGTATCAGGTGCCATACCCTCTCTCACATCCATGCTCACACTCACAGAAATCTCACGCTTGAATTCCTCAGTTCCCTCGAGCTGTTCGATGGGGGTTTCTCCTTCCGCGCTTTCAATTGCGACTTTTCTCTGGGTTTCATCGAGCTGAACAATATCCTTAATCTCCGTCACCCCGATCTTAATACTGAACATTCCACCCACGATCGAACTGACATATACTCTCAATTTCGGGCTGATGGTGTTTGGCAACGATTTACCCGGTACACCACCTTTCCACCCGAGGCTCCTGCCTCCTACATTATTCACCCGTGTTACCGCCTCGCCCATTGCATCCTTGCCAACACTGTTTTCGCCCGCGTGGATGTGTCCACTGTATCTAGGGATGAGCTCTTCTTTCTCTATGCCATGTCCGATGACAGAATCCTTGGGCACATCCCTATGCCCATAAACGCCGCTCATTGGATCGTCCACGAAATTTTTGCCGTTAGCCGCGCCACTTCTGGTTCCATCTGTTGTGGTGGGATGATCACTCTTATTGTCAGCGGTGTTCTGAGGGTACCTCCCGACCTCCCTATTTTGCCTGGACGTAGCCGTATTGATCACGATTACTTGATCGATATCAATATGCTCACTCCCTTCGGTGAAGACCGTGCTGTCTACCTCTATAGCCCCGCCTGTGAACCTTTTGTGATCCTGCCGCCTTTGGCCCCTTTGCGGTTACCCTATCCCCCGTCTCATCTGCCTTGGGAGTTTTACCCCGATCCTTGGTATTCTCCATTAGTGCATCTACCACCCTTGGATCCTCCCGATTGGCACCCAACTGTTGGCCCACCTGGTACGATCTTCCTCCACCACAGCCCCCCGGTGCACATCGATCCTCCCGTGCTCCAGCCTGTCGCCCCTCCTTCACCCATAGGCACACCCTCCTCTTCCTCTGAGGATTCTTTCATTCACTATTCCCCTCCCTCCTCCCCCTCCCCCTACCATTCCAGTACCAGCGAATCCGATTGACTACCCCTTGCATATCTCTGGATTTCATTGATCATATCATTTCGCTAGCACTGTCTGGTCTAGCTTGGGGGACGTCTATTTTGGTGTGCTGTCGTGTTCTGTTTGTTTTTCTCATTTTTCTGTGTGTGCTTGTTTTTCACTTTTTGCGTGTCGTGTCATGTGTTTTTATTTTTATTTTCGTATTGTTTGATTTTGATTTTGATCTTTCTTTCTTTTTCAGTTTCATCTAAGTGTTTTCCTCGTTTTCATTTCTTTTTGTGTCAGTGCGTATTCCCCCCCATTTTCATTGCCCTCCCGTACTCACTCATATTGCATTGAGGGCAATGCAAACTTCAGCTTGGAGGAGTCGCACTGTGTGCGTCGTTTGAGTCCTTTTTCGTTTTTTGTGTCGTTTTCATCGTGTTTTTATTTTTTCTTTTCTTCTTTTTAGCTCTTTCTCCTAGAGATGAATCCTATGATGAATCGCCACAAAGTCACACACACCTAGCATTGCATCGATAATCACACTCACTAACCCTAGGATTTCGAGTCCTCTTGCATTTCACGCATTGAGGGTCCACTTAGCTTTCTTGCGAGTCGTGCGTCGTGCCTATTTATTTGGTGTGCTTCTGCTTTGTGATTTTACTTTATATACCTATCCAGGAATGACCCCTAGATTATCATGCGTCGATTTGAATATGTGGTATTTGTTTCTACAATATGCATGCTATATTTATATCGTATATTTCAATTCGCATACGTCGGGATTCCACAACTAAGGACTAGGATAACCCATTTAGCCTATGCTCTATTTAGCGAGAATAGTTTCCTTTGCCCGAGTGTTTAGATTTCGACTTCTTTTTTGTTTTACTTGGTGCAAATCCCCTCGTCGTGTACCGTTCTCCCACTTGGGAGAGTGCACATGTGTATAGCCAAAAACCCAAAAATCCAAAAAAAAATATATAGAAAAAAGGAAAAGAAAAACCCAAAAAGAGAGAAAAAGAAAAATTTTGTATAGCCAAAAAGCCAAAAAAATATACAAATGCCCAAAACCCAAAAAAATTTCTGTGTGAATATTTTTTCCTTCTTACCAAGAATAAAGGGAAGGCGAGAATTTGCACCGAGTGTTCTACTCCACATCATCTCAACCCCCATCGTTATCGAAAACACTTGGCTTAGGAACTTTTTAGCTAGTATCTAGGCTATAATGGCGTGATTTCCTTAACCCTAGTTGTGGAGTCCCCGATGCATGATACGCTTCTATTCTTACTCTTCTCATGCATGCTTGAACTTATATTCGCCGCTTAATTCAATTCGAATCGATAATTGGGTCATATCTTGGATTTGTGTATATCGAGCCTCATAGCACATTGTAGAGAGCGACACCATTTGCTAGCACACGACCACACTCACTCGCGCTTCACCGCGTGGGCCCACGACACTTATTTGGACTCGTTTTCCTAGGTTTAATGGTGTGATTTGGCGTTTGCTTGCTTGGTGTGTCGTTTTTGATTTTGGTTGCTCTGATGGACGATCTAGGATTTAGAGTTTTCTTTTTCTTTCTTCCTCTCTATTTTTCCCTTCCGAGCTCCTACTCTCACTCGTCTTCCTCGAGGACGAGGAAGAGTTCAGCTTGGGGGATTTTGACGTGCGTTTTTATTTCATATATTCACGCACGTTTTCTTTTGAGTTTCTCCGTGTTTTTCCGCCGTCTTTTATTCGTTTTCTTGTATTTTCTCGTTTTCTTTCACTTTTCTTTGTTTATCCATGATTGCAGGGGATTGACCACGTAGGGGACGTTTAACGATGATATCCCAAGTCCCCGGAGCAACGGGAGAAGTCACGTGTGATCCAGGGGGTCAAACGTCGAAGAATTCATCTTTCAGCCCCTCACCCGGTCAGTTGGTCATCTCCAACCGATCGGGTGATGCACGCGTGCACCACCCGGTCTCAGCCGGAGCTCACATGGAAGTCACCCGACCGGTTCGCAGACCGGTTCAGCGGAGGCCTGTTCTCTGTTTTCTCGAGCAAAATGCCAACCGATCGGGTGACTCTCACCTGATCGGTTCATCTGTAGCTGAAGATGAAGAGCTGAAGACACGGGCGCCAAACCGATCGCTTCACCCGACGGCTCCAAGATCCAACCGGTCACTCAAGAACTCACCCGACCGGTTCATGTGATCGGGTGAAAGCTCGCCGTTTTCTGTTATTATTTTGTAACGGATCAACCGATCGGTTGACTTGTCAACCGATCGGTTGATGCGAAAGTCTATAAATAGAACCCCTAGGGTTCCAGAAACGGGGGGCTGCTAGTTTTTTACTGTTTTCTCACTTTGTGACGGCTGTAATTGTTACTCTTTTGTAAGTTTTCGGATCTTTCTCAAATTTTAGTATTGTCTTATCTACTCTATTACTTCCGCATTGCAATTGTCCGATTATGATTCCAACGGTTAATTTTTATTTAGATCGCTTTTTCATGGATTTTTGTGAGTAGTTCCCAAATCTGGGATTTTGGTGGAAACCCCTTCGGGGGCTCTTCCCGATGCGTCCATATGGTTAGGAAATCGATAGGGATTAGGAATCTAACGGTTACGTGGGGTGTTTCATTGTCATCGGCGGGAAAAAGACCGCCTTTGACCGTTGGGCCAAGGGGGAATAAACTTGGCGGTTGACTCCCTAGCCATAGCTCACACCCATAGCGTAGACGTCGAATCCTAGCACGCGGGAGCGGCAGGATGAGACGTTGGGAGTTATCGTTGTGGGCTTAGTGCTCCCAGGATCGATCAGTGTTAATGGACACGGGAGTGCCCACTGATCGAATCCGGGAAGTCCGGCGTATCATCCTGGGCACCGACCGGAATATCGGGCCCATGTGATGCCTGTATCACTTTCAGAGGCAACGTCTCACCATTAGACCCTAATCCCGATCGCTATCCATACCCGTAGGCCGTATCGGTGAGAGTCTCTCGTCGGGTTGGAAACCAAAGTCCCGGGTTTTCTTTCTTGTTGTTCATACCCTTTATTTCCTTTCGTGACAACCATCTACCGATTCAGGCTAGCTTGCCCCTCGGGGTGATTTAGGTCCTACCTGACCCAAGCACAACCTCGCCTCCCTGAGTTCGATATTCCCGCACCCTACACTAACCGTGCACTTGCGGTAAACCGACACCACGCCCACACCGCAGAAGCGGGGGCGCCGGTCACTAATGGCAGTCGTGTAATTCCGTGAGAAGTGTAGGAGCATTTTGGTCATTTGGCAATATGGGTGGAAGTGTGTGTAGAGTAAAGGTGGGTGTGTAAAGTAATGTCATACTGGTAAATTTTGAAAGAGTGAGTTAGTGTGTGAGGGGATAATGTGAAAAGGGATGGGTTTAGTGGCACACCCGTAAATTTTTTGAAAGGCTAGGGGCAAAATGGTCTTTTTGACTAAAACTGCTGTGCGTACATACTAAAGTAGTGTGTGCATAAAGTAATGGCAAACTTGTAAATACTTGAAAGTTGAGGGGTAATTTTGGAAGGGTATTAATGTCATTTTAGCATATGCATGCTTATCCTAAGAGGATTCTAGGGCAAGATATTTTTTTGGAAAATTCTATCTTCTTCTTTCACTTTCTTCTCTTTTCTTCTCATTTCTATATCCCTCTCTCCCCCCTCTTAGCACTTGAACGAAATTCCCCTCCCTTTTCCTCTTCATCCAAGCTCACAAACCCTAATTTTATTCCCCAAAAAAAATTTGAAGAAACCCTAACTTTTCAAAAGAAAGAAAGGTGGAAAGAAGAGGAAGAGAAGAGAAGGAGAAAAGGATTTCTTTGAGGTAGGATTCTAACTTGGTTAGGAATTTTATTTAGTGTTTATGATAGTTTTATGATGGTAATTAGATTGCTCATACTATAGAATTCAAGTGATATGTGTGTAATAAATCAAAAGAAATCAAGTTTTCTTTAGTTTTCTTAGCAATTCACCCCCCATCTGAAATTCTGAAACCCTAGCTGCATGTTTAAACTTGATTTCTGGTTTCTGTAGCTTGAATTACTCTCTAAAAAAATATCCATGTAGCTCATGAAGTCATACCCTAAATTCATATAAAATTTGTCATATGTTGAGTTCAATAAGTAGGAGTAAAAATTCAGTGTTTGCAACATGTCTGGAAATATGTCAAACTTGACACAGTTTATAAAAATGAGGTTTATTACCTGTACACTCTATGGATTTTGCTGATCTTGGTCTTGTTAGAAACTTAACAAGTTTATCTATAACTTCATCAGAGTGCTCATATGTTGAATTTCTGGTTGCAACATGCCTAAAATTGGCTTTCAATACAAACCCTGAAATCTGTCTAAAAACAGATTTGTCAGACTTCACCAAATAATTCACTATAAATCATATACTTAATATTTTTGTCTGAAAGTTTATCTTTGAGTCCAAGACTAGTGTATCTCCAACTTTCATTCAGTGATTTTTTACCAAATTCACAAGATAAATTGATGAAATATGCTGATTTAGCAGCTGTATCTGCACATTTCAGCAAGCTAAACTGGTTTGGGGTGAAGTTGAAATTGTGATTGTTGTTAAATTTTCCATTTTGACATGCATGAATGTTGTTGATATATTTAAGAAAGTTTAATTATGAGATTTTTTAGTAAAATTGATGGTGTGGCTCTTTTCACTTACATGGTGAACGCTATATGTTTGTTAAAATGCCCAAATGAACTTGAAATTGAAGAAACTTGGGAAATGGCCAATATAACGTGTATGCCGTGTAATACCTTTGAGAAATTGTGTATGCTCATTGAAGATCATGACACATGACATGGCAACTGGGATGTCTCGATCTGTCCTAAGGCAGGTGAGCATCCTGGTATGTGGATGGGGAAGTTTGGGTATAACTTAACTATAAGGGGACTGGACTGAGAAGTTGGGAAAAGAGATATGTGATATGTGATACTTATTTCCCACTCGCCTTTACTGGGAGTGGAGGGGACATACGGAGGTTGTGTTATGATGTGGAGAGCCTCACTCATGTCAGGGACGGGGGAGCTGAGAGGCCCGGCGTACATTGCCCGTGTCCACTACGTCGCGTGCTATATTCACCCCAAATTTGGGGTGAAGTCCAGGCCCTTATCTTTAGGTGATACCCAGGCTTCCAAAGAATCACTAACATCAACTAACTAATGAACCATATATGTGTTGTTGTTGTTGCACACTTGTTGTACTCTTTACCTTGGTTGCTTGTACTCCTATTGCCTTTACGCTCATAGCCCCTAAATGATTTTCCCTACCCTAGTTAGTTTCCTACTGGGCACATTTTGACGTGCTCATTTTACTTTTTAGGTCTTAAGCAGGTGACACCAGAGCAGAATCTCCCTCAGGAGATTTCTCACACGTGAGTTAGTTACTTGGGGACACCACTCTTTTTAGGCTGTGTCTTGTGTTGTGAGTTGAGTCGAGTGATGAGCGAGTTGTCTTTTGTAGCTGTGGTATATGTGGTGGCTTGTAGTTCTTCTCATGTATACTTGAGTTAGTTTCACTTATACTTGATGCTAGTGTGTAGTACTTTCTTTGATTATGTAGTTCTGTGGACATGTACTTTCTGTGATGGCTGTATGTGTTGTTTTCCTTTTATATATATGTGTGATGTACGATCCCAGCATTCGCAGTGGCCTGCTTATTGTGAGTTTTCTTTCCACGCTTGGTGTAATACCGTGGCTTGCCAGGCTCCATCCTCCTTTTCCCCCATGGAATGGAATGCCATAGAGGGTATTTGTGAGAATGGGGCGTGACAACGATGCTTCTCAATAAGTACATATATGTGTCCTCATCTGACAGCTCAGATGTCTCTATTTGTGGAGTGTTAATGGTGTAAAGGTGGATATGATCACCTTCAAGTGAAGCATACACTCCATCTATGATAGTACCTGCATAAGAGACATTAGCCATAACAAAATCGATGAATGCTTGGTCGGATTGTTTACCTACCGTAACGGTTAGCGAACCGGTAGATCGAGCATCATCTATCATTTGCTCCAAGGTCGCTGCCAACTGCAGATCACTGAACTTTCCCACTTGCATCCTCTTCATAAACTCCCGTAAGGGTCCTTTTAGTCTTCCAACAAAGATATCAAGTAGCCTGGAACCATCCCACTCATGGTCAGACTCCGTATGGAACATCCCTAACATTCTTTCGAACTTGCGTAATGCATCTCTGAAGGACTCTCCATCAGCCTGATAGAATGTAGCGAGGTATATATAGGATCATATAGAACCTGGTCGCGTCTTTGAAAGGCCATTGCTGCATCAATTGTACCTGATCAAGAAAAATAGACAACCTGGAAAAGACGTCAGTGGTACAAAGAGAGATAAAGATAATAATAATATCAGGTGGTGGGGAAAAATCTCTCGGTTTTTTATTTTAAATTTTTTTATTTTTTTTATTTTTTTCGCAATCTAATCAACATAATCGTGGTAAATAGATAATATGGTGGAACGCCTCCCTGGCAACCGCGCCATAAACTTGATGCGTCCAGAATGTAACTTTAGAGCAACCTAGTTATGACGCGAATTACATGGAGATAAATCCCCGGTAACGGCGCCATAAACTTGATCGGCCCGGAATCAACTCCGAAACGATGTCATTTACCGCAAGCGCACGGTATAGTGGCAAGCGGGTATCGAATACGGGGAAGCGATGCTATACTACCTATCTACTCCTAGGTTGAGTTAGAATTGCGGGTTTATTGGTGGATGTGGAATGTGGACGGTCGAATGGTGTTGGATGCGAAGGTTGTGTCACTCAACGTCGCAAGCAAGGAGTTCCACACAAAGAAAGAAAGAAATAAAATACAAAAAGTTAGGGCTTAGGACTCACCACTAGGGCCGTCGGATGTCGACGCTAGGATAGGACTTTTACGTTGCGTTGGTTTTATTGGGGATTTGTAGCATCTAGAAAGTGAATTCATGCATCTGTGCATCATGAATCTAACGTATCCCATTAACCCTGCTCTCGCGATAGGCACATACGATACGTGCATTAAGGATCTACAAAGTTCTCACCACTCTCGTGGTTCGAACGCTCTCAACTCGTACCACTCTCGTAGGTTAGAGCTTCGAGATATTTTGGTGGCTCTTATTGACGCAATGGCGGTAGCCGTCAATTAGTTATATAGTTCATCGGTGCATCCCCTCAAGGCATGAGCCGGGCATGGTCACGTGCCTCGGTTGGATCCACTAACTCCCTAATTAAATCCATAGGATACTCCTTAAGCTAATCGATTCCACCGACCGTGGGCACGACCTCAGTACGAGTTTTCCTAGGGATTTGATAGATCAACCAAAATACAACCCCATTTATATTCAATGCACCATAAAAATCCCAACTTTGCGTCTAAATCCTAAGATCCATGGGCTAATCCCTTAGCTCTAGAAAAGACTACTCAAGCATAGCAATTGCTATAGATAATAGAACACACAAATATTTCATTGCATGCATCAAGAGGGATAACAATAATCAATCAATAAAAAGAGCTCAAATAGAATCAAAGAAAGCAAAAATACTTATCTTGATACAAAGGAGGGGCCTAGGGCATAGCCTAACTCCAAAAGATCGCCTCCACAAAACTCCTAAAAAGATCTAAAAACTCCTCTCTAAAAAGTATACAAAAGTTCCCCCAAAATCTCTCTAAGTCTCCTCAAAAAACTCTCTAAAAATCTGTACAGAACTCCCCTCGTGACGGCTGCTCATCTCCCCTCCAAAAACCCTCACCAAACAAAATCGCCATCTGGATGCACGCGTGGGCCCACAGCGACTCGGTCTAAGTAGGTTCCTGCTCGGTCGAGTACGTCGGGAAATCTGGAAACTTCGCTCAAACGTCGCTCTGTTTGATCGGACCGAGTAGGATCTGCTCGGTCGAGTAGTTCGGCTGCTCGGTCGAGCATCCCTCCTGCTCGGTCGAGTACGACAGGGAATGAGCTCCTACGAAATATGTCGCTCTGCTAAACCAGCCCGGGTCGACACTACTAGGTCGAGTAGGAGGTTGCTCGGACCGAGCAGGAGGTTGCTCGATCGAGTAGGACGTCAAAAACACATCTCAGCAGCATTTTGCACACTACTCGGTCGAGTAGGAGGTTGCTCCGACCGAGCAAGAGGTTGCTCGATCGAGTAGGACGTCAAAAACACATCTCAGCAGCATTTTGCATACTACTCGGTCGAGTAGTGCATTGCTCGGACCGAGCAGTGCACTGCTTGACCGAGTAGGCTGCTGAGAACAGTTTCAACACTGCACCATCAACTTGCAGAAATTCCTCAGGGCTCATCCAACCTCCGATTGGCACGTTCTTGGTTGTGTTGGAACCTTCTTGAAGTCTACTATCTAGAAAAAATATTAGAAAAATAGTGAAAAATCCCAGGTGATAGCATATTTAGAAATAGTGCACGGCTGTCCGGTTTCCAGCACTTCGGGTCGCTCGATTCCTTCGCCGCATCATAGCTCGATCACGCGAATTTCTCTCTTGCCCCTTCCTTGCTCCAGTATTCTTTTTTGGCACCTCGATCATGTCATCATTAGTCTCATTGGTGCTCTCATGTCGCCAATCGTCTTATTGACTCTAAAT
This sequence comes from Scilla litardierei, assembly GCA_030789695.1. Taxonomy (NCBI): domain Eukaryota; kingdom Viridiplantae; phylum Streptophyta; class Magnoliopsida; order Asparagales; family Asparagaceae; genus Scilla; species Scilla litardierei. The sequence continues at coordinate 168,407 of JAULAV010008417.1, forward strand.
TGCTTCGATATCTCTCCAAATCCCTGAAATGGAAGAAACGCTCCGAAAGTCTTATTGTTCCAAATAATAGTACAAAAGCGTATAAAATGGGGGTTTAGAGGGTGAAATGTGTCATGAATATATGCGATAAAACATGTAAAATAGAAGCATATCAGTATGCTCACCTCTCAAGGCCGGAAATGATAGCCCGATTCATTTGGCCTGAAGGTAGCCTTATTCCAGTGGCTTCCATTTCTAATTAGCTCACCCTAAACTCCTTCTCTTTTGCAGATCCGACGATGAGTCTCTCCTTTGAGGACATGGAGCGGGCGGCCGATGAGATGATGGCTGCAGGGCCGGGGGCCGATGAGCAAGTTGTTCCGCCGCTTGCCAAGAGCGAGAATAAAAGGTCAAGGGAGGCGAGAGCTTCCAAGAAGGCCGAGGGGTCCGTCGGGTCGAAGAAGGCGAATACGGCGGCGAAGACGGTGGTAGATCAATGCGTCACTGATCGCCCCCAGATATACGTCCGGAGAACGATTGTAGTTTTACCGCAAGCGCACGGCGTAGTGGCGAGCGGGTATCGAACACGAGGAGGTGGTGTTGGCTCCAATCTGTCCTAGGTTAGTTTGACTACGAATGTTTTATTGGTGGAGATGGCTATGGTATGATGTAATGGCAATGGTGATGGATGTCGGTGTCGGAGATAGATAAATCGGTCAAATGTCGATTCAAATACAATATACTAAAAGTGTCTAGGGCTAGGGAATCCCCACTACGGACCGTCATACATCATTGTAAATAGTGAATCTCAATATTACTAGACTTGCATTGAGGTGAACTAGTCGTAACTGAATATAGAACCAAGTTCACGCTCTCGCGCTATTGTCGGTTTATAGCAACCTAGATTAGAGCCCAATCTCTTGCAAACCCTAACCTAAGCCACTAGCATGAAGATCGACATCATCGTTCAATCGCTCCTCGAGCCCACTCTCGTGCAAACTCGAGTTACGATTTAGGTTGTGATAGTTCGTATTCGTCCAATCTCTTGCAAACGAATATGGGTATAGATTTACAATTAAAAATCCTATCTTTGGTCCAATCTCTTGCAAACCAAATCTAGAGAAACCCAATTGTAAACCTAAATCGAATATCTAGGCCTTCCCATCGATTAGAATCCAATCTCTTGCAAACCCCAATCGATGGAAATCCCTAGCTATCCGTAATAAATTAATCACAACCTAACCTCCTAGCAATTCTAGCAATTTGGAAATTCATTCATCACAAATCTGAAATTAGATCCATAGGGTTCATCCTCATGCCCTAGAACAACTAATCTACTCAAGCATAGCAATACGGATATACGAATCAATAAAAATCATTGCTTGCATATGAAAAGATAGAAAAAACAAAGATTCAAATAAGAAGAACAAAATACTTAGCTTGATGAAAATCTTCAATCCAAATACAAGCTTTTAGATCCAAGAGGGGGCCTAGGGCATGGCCTAACCTCTAAAATAATCCCTAATAAAACATTTTGGGAACCTAAGAAAACATGGGGGATCCTCCCTAATGGTGGCTACAAAACCCTTATATATCCCCCCAAAACCCTAGCAAGAAAACCCTAAAAACCCCTCAAATTCGTGCCCAAAAACAGCCCAAACCGTAACTTAAAATCTGGGCCCGCTGTCGACTCGGCCGAGTGGGAAAATGTGACTCGGCCGAGTGGAAATTCCAGAACTGCAGCGTCAACTTGCAGAAATTCTCCAGATTTCATCCGACCTCCGATTGGCGCGTTCTTGGAGGCGGTGGAACCATCATGAAGTCTGCTATCCATAAAAAATATGAAAAAAATACTTTGATTGTTGAAATGATAGCAGATTTCAAAAGAGTGGGAGGCTGTCTGAAAATCTGGGCGCTGCGTGTCCTCGGCGTCACTCGGCCGAGTTGACTTCTCTACTCGGCCGAGTGGGATTCTCTACTCGGCCAAGTGACAGACCCTGTAGAAAAACAGTAACTTCTAGGTCCTCAGGGGTCTGTCTCCGGGGGTGGCTCGGCCGAGTGTCTTTACTCACTCGGCAGAGGGGCATTTCTTGCTCGGCCGAGTCGAAACCGTCAAAAGCCTGTACATTTCCAGTAAGTCGGCCTCTTTTGATGGTGGATTTCTCATGCCACTCGGGTGATGCGATCTTCTTACTCGGTCGAGTGGGATATCAACCCTCGACCGAGTGCACGCCCAATTCCTTCTGTTGGAGCGTGTCTGGTCGGGTCGGCCGAGCGGTCTTCTTGCTCGGCCGAGTGAGTGCTCCACTCGGCCGAGTGGCATGCTGTAAATGCCCAATCTTCTCCGTTTCTCCTCGTCGTCGCTCCTATGGAGTTCCTTCTTCTTCCACCCGTCTCCCATCGCTGAATAGCCCTCAAAAGAACCTTGGGTGACGTCCGGAGTGGGTGCAAGTCCCTTAAGCTCATTTTTGCTCCCGATCGCTCCATATTTCCTGAAATCCGACAAAAACAAGAAATAGTGAAAAGTAACACAATATCGTCGAATACTCGTGAAAATCGCAATATGAGCAATCGAAATGGCGTGAAAACATGCAGAAAAAAGGTGTAAAATATGGACCGATCAAAATCCCCCAAGCTTACCTCTTACTCGTCCTCGAGGAAGATAAGTAGAGAGATGAACTCGGGAGATGAAAATACAGAAAATGAAATGAAAGAAAAAGAAAGAACACGAGATGGAAGTGGTTGCTAGATTATTCTCTCAGATCTCAAGCCATAAGCTACACCTCATGATAACTTGGAAAATACGAATCACATGCTATAATGATTTCAAATCTTACTTAGACATGGTACTTGCAAGCTTTTAAGAGCAATAAGAGGGACTCTCTAAATTTATACAATCAATTCATATCTACATCACACATTTCATAGAATTTAATATACAAATGTTGGCAATGCACTTTTCAATCAAAAGTTATAAATGAAGCATATAAGATACACACCAAGCATGCAATAGAGAATAGAATAAGAGTCATGGCATTCACATATTTATTTCAAATCATGAAAAATCTCCATATCTAATATATTTTGCAAAGTCTAAGCATTATCGAATATTCCCATTCATGCACGTCTCCACTCTAATGTTATACTCACTCATATGGTCAAATGAATTCACCCCCCAAGCTTAGCTTGAGGCATCACATCTAAAGGAATATGATAGTGGAAAATGGGATTTTTGCATTGGTTTTCCCAAGTATTTTGTGGCTCCAATAATGAGATAGAGAAATATTTTATTTTTTTCTTTTGGGCTTTGTTTCTCATTTTTCTTTTTGGATTTTTGTAGGAGCTATATGATTTGTATTTTTTGGATTTTGGCTCCTTTTTGGCTTTTTGGACTTTTTGGAGCTAACCTTTTCTTTTGTGGGGATTTTTGGAAAATAGATGCGATATAAGTAGCTTTAGGAGGTGAACTCAAGTAACATGTAGAGAATAAAAAGATATATGTGGAGAAGGAAGTAATGTAACACTCGGTTCACTCTAAGATGTGCACGAACGGTTCAATAAAATAATACTTCAACTAAAACGCATACGTAAGCATGGACATTCTCAATCATCTCAATAAAAAGTGAAGTCAAGCGGTAAAGCGCACAATCATATCAAGCATGCAACAGAGGGTGAATAAGACAATAAAACTGATGCTTCAGATATACTAATGATGCGTGAATCTTGGTGCATTTCCAACAAAAAGCATACTAAACACTAATCCATACATTCAGTTTCAATTAATATCATGCATTCATGTAGAGGAATCATCAAAAGAAATATATTTGCAAGCACATGTAAATAGCAAGACTATGGAATACTCTAAGTAGCATGTCAAGGAATAATAAGCATCGTGATGGTTCCTAAAGCAATAAGAGATATCATCATAAGGAACGCATCTAGCAAAAGAATAGAAAGGAAAATAAAGAAATAAGAAAGAATAAAAGAGAGGAAACAAGCACACAACATGATGCATGAACACACATAAAAGGAAAATAAGATGGAAAATTCAAAAAGATGATGCAAAATTTTGAAAAATTCTAAAAAAACCGTAAAATAAAGTAAAAGTGCCACTAGATGGCATGGAAATGCACTCCCCCAAGCTTAAACTTCACATTGTCCTCAATGTGATCATAATGAAAGAATATGAGGAACAACGATAATAATAAGGGAGGTGAATGAAAAATGATGAAATGAATGACATGAAATCCTGATGCAACTACATGCACATGCAATGATGCATGAGAGCGCTTTCCCCCAAGCTTATACCAAACAATCATATTCAAATGACTCGATCAAAAATATCACGGCTTCACTAAGCGAGATCAAGTCAAACAAATAAGAAAGTAAGGTTTCACTTGAAAGAAATGCTCGGTGGTGGTGAGCAAAAAGGATGTGACACATCAAAATATGAAGATGGCAATTAATATATATAATGGGTTTGGGGTGTAAAAATTTTTGGTGCCATCACATGAGGTGATATTTATTCAATCAAATCTACACGGTCCTCTCGCTGTCGAGAGAATTCGTGTTTATTCAAAGCATAAAAATTTCTACACTACTGGATTGATATCACCTATAGCAAAAGGCGGATCCAGTATCTTTGTTGGTGCAGGCAATTGCTCCAACTGCTCCTTCCGTGGCTCTGCCAGGCACACATGTCCACGGACACCAACGAACTCCAGCAATGCATCCTCCAGCATTTCCACAAGGACTCCACCTGTACCCTGCAGAGAATAGGATGCATCAGTTCGCTGCAAAAAATTCACCCTCGTAATAAAAGTATCACAAAGAGGATCGTCTATAGAAATATATAGAATAAATAATGGTGGACGATACTTCCCTGGAAATAATCCAATATCCTCATGTTCTGTGATAGTTGTCTCCATGGTGTCCCCTCTAAGCTGCTCATGTGTATCTGGATCATGGGTGTGGACCTCCTCGATAGGCTCGTCAAACTGTGACACGTCCAAGCATACCTCCGGTCCTTAATCATATGTATGCTGCAAAAGGTATGACGTGTCAAAAATATCTGAATCAAAATAAATATCAAATGGAATGCATGATTCAGAAATGGAGTGGGTAAAAATATCTCCCTGAGTGGGAGCAGTAAGCTCTGTGGGATAGTCCTCTGCGTCCGTGGAAGGATGAGGTGGCTGCGGAAGCTCTAATGGAGGAGGGTAGTGCTCGGGATCCTCATGAATGGCTGTGTCCTCGTCCCGATGCACGACCTCCTCGGTGATAAGCTCTGTCTCCGTATGTAAGGCCTCCTCAAAAGCATGCTTTGGCTCTACGAGGTAAATATCATTAATGTCTTCTCCATCTGAATCATCTCCATCCATCCACTCATCGTATGGACTAGCTGTGTCTGTGGGTGGGGGAGTGGCGACGGTGAAACCCGGCTCTGTAGCAACACGCCCTGAGTATCTCATCGCAGTTCTCTCATCAGAAGTGGTTGCATCTGTGCCTGGTACCGTTGTCTCCTCAGATGTGGAAGCATCAATTTCCTCAGCCTGCTGTCCAAGAATCTCATCCAGATACACATAAAAATGTGTGGTCCATATAATCACAGCCTCAGCAGAAGGTAGAGGTGGCTGCAGAAGCTCAACTATTGGTGGGCAAGACTCTGGATTTATTTGAATGAAGTTACCCTCGTCCCAAAGTGCTACCTCTGCAATGCAATGCTCTGGCTCCGCATGTGATGCCTCCTCGTGAACTATCAATGTAGGCTCTCTCTGGAATGGTGATGCTGGCTGCTCATGTGTGTCAACTTATGGGGAAGCATCATGTGGAGGGGAATGCCCACAAGCAATCCGAAAATATAGTCTATCCCCCTCAAGACTGACATGGATGTCCTCCTCAATTGTTCCTGCAGCTGAAACACGGTTCATAACAAAATCTGTAAATCGTAGCTCAAATGCATCACCTGCTGTAATGCTCTCTGAACAGGTGAACCTCACTGACTCCAATAATCTCTGAAATCCATCCTCCGCTGGCTGCGCTGGTGGCTCAATTTCTGCTTCCTCCACTGTACCTTCGTCCATCCACTCTTCATATGCAACAGCTGTATTGTAGGATGTGGGATCGACGACGGCACATTCTGGCTCTGGTAATATGATTGGAGATCTTCTTGCCCATAAGATGAAGGAACAGAACTGATATCTTTGGGAATCATCGCAACCTTAAACATGCACGCATTCATTTCAAGTTGCCTCTTCACCCGTTCCAATAGAAGGTTACTCTTTTCAAGCCCGGCTTGCATTTCAACCTGGTGTGCATGCATCTCATCAAAAAAGATCCTTTTCTCTCATCAAGCTCGGGCCAGTGCATCTCCTTAAAAAAGTATTCTCCCATCTGAGCACTCTGATCAAAATAGTATTCTCCCATCTGAGCACTCTGATCATAATAGTATTCTCCCATCTGAGCACTCTGATCAAAATAGTAATCTCCCATCTGAACACTCTGATCAAAATCTGTGGTCCACGTAGTATAATCCATAGCACCTGATCAACAAAGATAAATACCTGGAGAAAAGATATCAGTGGCACAAAAGAATATAGAAATGATAATAATGGTGGCGGGGGTGAAATTTTCCTTTTGTTAGTTTTTTTCGTAGTCTAATCAACCTAATTGTGACAAATTGGCACCCAACGGGAAACACCTCCCCGGCAACGGCGCCAAAAACTTGATCGCCCCGGATATACGTCCGGAGAACGATTGTAGTTTTACCGCAAGTGCACGGTGTAGTGGCAAGCGGGTATCGAACACGAGGAGGTGGTGTTGGCTCCAATCTGTCCTAGGTTGGTTTGACTACGAATGTTTTATTGGTGGAGATGGCTATGGTATGATGTAATGGCAATGGTGATGGATGTCGGTGTCGGAGATAGAGAAATCGGTCAAATGTCGATTCAAATACAATATACTAAAAGTGTCTAGGGCTAGGGAATCCCCACTACGGACCGTCATACATCATTGTAAATAGTGAATCTCAATATTACTAGACTTGCATTGAGGTGAACTAGTCGTAACTGAATATAGAACCAAGCTCACGCTCTCGCGCTATTGCCGGTCTATAGCAACCTAGATTAGAGCCCAATCTCTTGCAAACCCTAACCTAAGCCACTAGCATGAAGATCGACATCATCGTTCAATCGCTCCTCGAGCCCACTCTCGTGCAAACTCGAGTTACGATTTAGGTTGTGATAGTTCGTATTCGTCCAATCTCTTGCAAACGAATATGGGTATAGATTTACAATTAAAAATCCTATCTTTGGTCCAATCTCTTGCAAACCAAATCTAGAGAAACCCAATTGTAAACCTAAATCGAATATCTAGGCCTTCCCATCGATTAGAATCCAATCTCTTGCAAACCCCAATCGATGAAAATCCCTAGCTATCCGTAATAAATCAATCACAACCTAACCTCCTAGCAATTCTAGCAATTTGGAAATTCATTCATCACAAATCTGAAATTAGATCCATAGGGTTCATCCTCATGCCCTAGAACAACCAATCTACTCAAGCATAGCAATAAGGATATAAGAATCAATAAAAATCATTGCTTGCATATGAAAAGATAGAAAAACAAAGATTCAAATAAGAAGAACAAAATACTTAGCTTGATGAAAATCTTCAATTCAAATACAAGCTTTTAGATCCAAGAGGGGGCCTAGGGCATGGCCTAACCTCTAAAATAATCCATAATAAAACATTTTGGGAACCTAAGAAAACACGGGGGATCCTCCCTAATTGTGGCTACAAAACCCTGATATATCCCCCCAAAACCCTAGCAAGAAAACCCTAGAAAACCCCTCAAATTCGTGCCCAAAACAGCCCAAACCGCAACTTAAAATCTGGGCCCGCCGTCGACTCGGCCGAGTGGGAAAATGTGACTCGGCCGAGTGGAAATTCCAGCACTGCAACGTCAACTTACAGAAATTCTCCAGATTTCATCCGACCTCCGATTGGCACGTTCTTGGCGGCGTTGGAACCTTCATGAAGTCTGCTATCCATAAAAAATATGAGAAAAATAATTTGATTGCTGGAATGATAGCAGATTTCAAAAGAGTGGGAGGCTGTCTGAAAATCTGGGCGCTGCGTGTCCTCGGCGTCACTCGGCCGAGTTGACTTCTCTACTCGGCCCAGTGGGATTCTCTACTCGGCCGAGTGACAAACCCTATAGAAAAACAGTAACTTCGAGGTCCTCAAGGGTCTGTCTTTGGGGGTGGCTCGGCCGAGTGGCTTTACTCACTCGGCAGAGGGGCATTTCTTGCTCGGCCGAGTCGAAACCGTCAAAAGCCTGTACATTTTCAGTAAGTCGGCCTCTTTTGATGGTGGATTTCTCATGCCACTCGGGCGATGTGATCTTCTTACTCGGTCGAGTGGGATATCAACCCTCGACCGAGTGCACGCCCAATTCCTTCTGTTGGAGCGTGTCCGGTCGGGTCGGCCGAGCGGTCTTCTTGCTCGGCCGAGTGAGTGCTCCACTCGGCCGAGTGGCATGCTGTAAATGCCCAATCTTCTCCGTTTCTCCTCCTCATCGCTCCTACGGAGTTCCTTCTTCTTCCACCCGTCTCCCATCACCGAATAGCCCTCAAAAGAGCCTTGGGTGACGCTCCAGAGTGGGTGCAAGTCCCTTAAGCTCATTTTTACTCCCGATCGCTCCATATTTCCTGAAATCCGACAAAAACAAGAAATAGTGAAAAGTAAAGCAATATCGTCAAATACTCGTGAAAATCGCAATATGAGCAATGGAAATGGCGTGAAAACATGCAGAAAAAAGGTGTAAAATATGGACCGATCAGTCACCGAGGCCGGTGCTGGGGGGTCTGTCGGAGGGGTCAGAGATGCCGACATCCCTGAGGCCATCGACCTCGACTTGCTGGAGGAGCCGAGCCGTACGGCTGGCTGAGCGTCTCCGGCCAAATGGGGAAGTCAGGGCCTGGCCGCGACGGTGTCAGCCACCAGTCCAACCGTGGTCCCCCAAGGGGGTTCCGTAGGGTCGAGCTCTGTGGTTGGGTCGACCGTCGAGGAATTGTGGCCTTACGATTTCCCTCGGTATACTCTGGAGAGGCCTGCCCCCAGCTGCGAAGAGAAGCTGGCGACGTTTCGGTCGAAAAAGGCAGATGTCGAGAAGATTCCGGAGGGCGACCTCCTGAGGGCGATCTACCTGGTAGGAAAGGCCGAGTCGATCTTCGACGAGGCCGGCATGGCGGAACTGCCAGTTGCCCTGGGATAGGGAGTCCCTGGCGCACGTAGGCTCGGAGCGGCTAGGAGCCACTGTGACGTCACTGACGTGGCACCTTACGCAGGTATGCTAACGGGCTATGCAGGGGGTATCTTGGGGATTATTATCGTTGAGCTTGACTCTCTCTTGTTCGTGTCTGTAGGCCACTACTGCGATGACTACCCTGTAGCATCGTACCTTAGCCCTCGTCAAGGCCGAGCTCACGGTGGCGAGGATGAAGGGGGAACTCGACCAAGAGAAGGCCCGGTATGCCAAGCTGAAGAGATCGATCGCCGAGCAGCAGACTTCGATCTGGGAGTACCAGGCGCACGTGGCAGATCTGGATAAGCAGATCACTGACAGATGTGCTCGTTAGTCTGAGCTAGAGCACGAGGCCAAGCTAGGTATGGCCAGGGTGGGCGATCTGGAGTCGCAACTGAAGGCCGCGAAGGAGGAGCTGCTGGCGAGGCTGGAGGAGTTCCAGCAATACCATGTGACGACCTTTGGCCCCCAGCTGGCCGAGGCCAAGAAGAAGGCACGGGAGGCAGGCAGGGGGGAAGGGCTACAGAGGGCCATAGAGATGGGCCGAAGAGAAGGGTGGGAGGCGTGCCTCCAGAGGATTGCGGAGAGGGCCCAAACTCTCTATTCTACGCTGGATGTCGATTTTGAGGCCTTGGCGGCCTCCGAGGGGGAAGAAGACGAGGAGGAAGAAGTGGTCCCTGGAGAATTAGCTCCCGAGGTTGGCACGGAGGGGCCGAGGACCGAAGACCCGGCGTCGGGCGATGCTTCAAAGTAGGGGCTTTGTAGATAGCGAACGGGTGGCCTTGTAGGCGTCCTACTAGGAATTTCAGGATTCCTCCTGTCTTTTTGTAAAGGGTCGGGGGTCGAACAAAAGGGGGATCCATTTTGTGAGTTCGCCCCTGCATTTGTAAGAAACCCACTCTTTTTGAATAGAATTTGCGCTTTTGCCCTGGAATGTGCAACTTTTTATTACCTTTGCATTATTTAAGTAAAATCAAATGTCGGTGTGACTTGACGAGCTGCACTGGTAGGGAAGGGTGAGCGTCTAGCTCGACCCATGCCTCTCACCATTTTGGGTGGCAGAGTTCCATAAGCTCGCCCCGGAATTCGATGGGGATCCTAATTAGGTTAGCTTTCGCTTAGGCGGGCTATAGTAATACCCGGGGGGTGGTGTTTTCATTAATTTTTACAAGAAGTTGACAAAGACGACAGTGATTAAATGAGTGCGATCCACTCTGAGGATAAGCTGAGGAGTCGTTCCACTTTTCTGTAAACTGCATCAGGATGAACGAACTCCTATTTCCGACATGGCCGTCCTTCTCTACCATTGCTTGCTGCCTCCTCTTTGACCTCCCCGACCATGAAGGATTGCAAGGTCTCTTCGGGGAATCCCCATATCGAAGGGAAACCTTGGGAGAGGAGGAGAACGAGGCGGTGAAGGTGGAGCCCCGGCGGGGAGCCCCGGCAGCGTGGCCTCCATGGGAAGATAGAGGAGTGGAAGGTGGGCCGTTGGAAGGTGGGTTGTTGGAGGCTGGTAAGCCCCGTTGGGCATTTGCCTTTCCCGTCGGCGGGGATCGGGGTGGAGTGGATGCTAGTCGGGAGGAGCGATCCGTCGCAGGTCCTCTTGTTCCACTGTCGCAAGTTGTCTTAGGGAAGTCAAGGAGTGGAAGGCGGGGTGCCCCTCGTGTAAGAGGAATAGCCCATCGGCGATCCGTATGTAAGGGGAATAGCCTATCGGAGAGGTGTGATTTATCATTGATCAGAAGCCTTTTCCATGATCAGGCCGCCAACGGACTGTTTTTGAGGAGGGGGTGTCTGAAAGCAAATCCGACCCGGGTTTGCTGGTTTGGCGAGGGGAGATTGACGGCAGTAGTATCTTGTCCCTCTTCGACCTTCATGGGAGGCGGGCTGGAGCTTGCTCGCTTTCCCATCCTCTTTCCTATTTCTCAAAGGAATGAGGAGAGTATTTATAGATGGCGAAAGCTAACGGTTCCCGGGAAGTTAATGTGATGAGCTGGCACCATTGGCTGGCTTGTCAGAGTCACGCCCTTCGAAGCCGCTTTTGCCAAGTGGCGTCAGATGCGAATCGTCTGCATGCGCCTCTCGGGGGGGGTATGTCACCATTAATGGCGCGCTTCCCGAGTGTCCGTTTGTTTTGACGAGTCGCATCTGGGGTACGCTTTATTTGGGCTCTGCATTGACCGGAGGTTCTTGCCTTGGCGGTGCTTGCCCCGGTCCATGTGCCCTTGTCCTTTTCCCTAGGTTCGGGTTTCGAGGCTGATGAGTCTATTTGGGGGGATGACGAGCGCGTAGCTCGGCCCGTGCCCTTCTCTGGTTTGGGTGGTGAAGCTTGTTAGGCTTGCCCCGGAGTCTTTACTTGAGGGGGGAGCAAGCACGTAGCTCGGCCTGTGCCCTTCTCCGGTCTGGGTGGCAAGGACGGATCCTGCCCCGGAGTCTACGAAGGGGGGAGGGAGCCGTAGCTCGGCCCATGCCCTTTTTCTCCAGTTTGGGTGGCGAAGCTTGTTAGGCTTGCCCTGGAGTCTTTACTTGGGGGAGAGCGAGCGCGTAGCTTGGCCCGTGCCCTTCTCCGGTCTGGGTAACAAGGACGGATCCTGCCATGGAGTCTTTGGAGGAGGGGAGGGAGCTGTAGCTCGGCCCATACCCTTTTTCTCCAGTTTGGGCGGCGAAGCTTGTTAGGCTTGCCCCGGAGTCTTTACTTGAGGGGGGAACGAGCGCGTAGCTCGGCCCATACCCTTTTTCTCCAGTTTGGGTGGCGAAGCTTGTTAGGTTTGCCCCGGAGTCTTTTACTTGAGGGGGGAGGGAGCCGTAGCTCGGCCCATGGCCTTTTTCTCCAGTTTGGGTGGCGAAGCTTGTTAGACTTGCCCCGGAGTCTTTACTTGAGGGGGGAGTGAGCACGTAGCTCGGCCCGTGTCCTTCTTTGATTTGGGTGGTAAGGACGGATCCTGCCCCAGAGTCTTCATAGGGGAGAGGGAGCCGTAGCTCGGCCAGTGTCCTTTTTCTCCAGTTTAGATGGCGAAGCTTGTTAGGCATGCCCCGGAGTCTTTACTTGAGGGGGGAGCGAGCGCGTAGCTCGGCCCGTGCCCTTCTCCAGTTTGGGTGGCGAGGACGGATCCTACCCCAGAGTCTTCGTAGGGGGGAGGGAGCCGTAGCTCGACACGTGCCCTTTTTCACCAGTTTGGGTGGCGAAGCATGTTAAGCATGCCCCGGAGTCTTTACTTGAGGGGGGAGCGAGCGCATATCCTGGCCCGTGCCCTTCTCCGGTTTGGGTGGCGAGGATAGATCATGCCCCGGAGTCTTCGTAGGGGGGAGGAAGCCGTAGCACGGCCCGTGCCCTTTTTCTCCAGTTTGGGTGGCGAAGCTTGTTAGGCTTGCCCCGGAGTCTTTACTTGAGGGGGGAGCGAGCGTGTAGCCCTGCCCGTGCCCTTCTCTGGTTTGGGTGGCGAAGACGGATCCTGCGCCAGAGTCTTCATAGGGGGGAGGGAGCCGTAGCTCGGCCCGTGCCCTTTTTCTCCAGTTTGGGTGGCGAAGCTTGTTAGGCTTGCCCCGGAGTCTTTACTTGAGGGGGGAGAGAGCGCGTGGCTCGGCCCATGCCCTTCTCTGGTTTGGGTGGCGAGGATGGATCCTGCCCCAGAGTCTTCGTAGGGGGAGCAAGCACGTAGCCCGGCCCGTGCACTTCTCCGGTTTGGGTGGCAAGGACGGATCCTGCCCCGGAGTCTTCGTAGGGGGAGGGAGTCGTAGCATGGCCCATGCCCTTTTTCTCCAGTTTGGGTGGCGAAGCTTGTTAGGCTTGTCCCTGAGTCTTTACTTGAGAGGGGGAGCGAGCGCGTGGCTCGGCCCGTGCCCTTCTCTGGTTTGGGCGGCGAAGACGGATCCTGTCCCAGAGTCTTCGTAGGGGGGAGGGAGCAGTAGCTCGACCCGTGCCCTTTTTCTCCAGTTTGGGTGGCGAAGCTTGTTAGGCTTGCCCCGGAGTCTTTACTTGAGGGGGGGAGCGAGCGTGTGGCTCGGCCCGTGCCCTTCTCTGGTTTGGGTGACGAGGACGGATCCTGCCCCAGAGTCTTCGTAGGGGGAGGGAGCCGTAGCTCGGCTTGTGCCCTTTTTCTCCAGTTTGGGTGGCGAAGCTTGTTAGGCTTGCCCCGGAGTCTTTACTTAAGGGGGGAGGGAGCGCGTGGCTCGACCCGTGCCCTTCTTTGGTTTGGGTGGCGAGGACGGATCCTGCCCCAGAGTCTTGTGCGCTTTAACTGAAATACTTAAGTGGAGACAGCAAGGTTTGGAAATATGCAGAAAAGAGAATATTTTATTAAAAGACTCACAGTTACTGACAGTATTTTAGTAGGTGCTCTGCGTTCCACGGGGGAGCTAGCTCGCTTCCGTCGAGGGTCGTCAGGATATATGTGGCCGGCCCGACGATGTCGATGATCTCGTAGGGCCCCTCCCATTTTATGGCCAGCTTCCCTCGGCGAGCGGTCTCGGGCTTGAAGGTGGCGTCTCTGAGGACCAAGTCACCGATTCTGAAGGTCCGTTTCTTCACCCGGGAGTTGTAGTGCTGGGCCATCCTTTGGCTATGTCGGACAAGGTTCGTCAGAGCCTGATCTCTTACTTCATCGACGAGCTCGAGACTGAGGCCGAGGCCCTCCACATTGATGTCTTCGTCGAAGTACCACATCCGAAGTGTCTCCTCCCCAATCTCTACGGGAACGACCGCGTCTGCCCCCAAATGCCAGTATGAACAGGCTCTCTTCGGTCGATGCCTTGTGGGTGGTACGATACGACCAGAGAATGCCCGGTAGCTCGTCCACCCATGCCCCGAGAGCGACATCGACCTTCTTCTTCAGGGGACCCAGTATGCATTTGTTCGCTGCCTCCGCCATCCCATTGCACTGCGGGTGGGCAACAGATGCAAAATGAAGCTTGATCCCCCAGCCTGAACAGAAGTCTCGGAAGCCTTCACAGTCGAACTGCCTTTCATTGTCCGTCACTATAGAGCGGGGTATCCCGAAGCGGCATATCACAGACATCCAAATAAAGCCCTTCATATCCTTCCACGCGATGCGTGCCAAAGGTTCGGCCTCGACCCATTTGGTAAAGTAATCCACGGCAACGACCAAGTACTTTCTCCCTCCGGAGGCCTTTGGAAAGGGTCCGAGGATGTCAAGCCCCCACTTGGCGAATGGGATCGGGCTCAAGACGGGCACCAGGTCGGTGGGAGGTGCCGCCGTATGTCTGCCGAACTTCTGGCATGCCTCGCACTTCTTGACATACCGGGCCGTGTCGTGGATCATAGTCGGCCAGTAGTATCCTTGGCGCACTATTTTGTGGGTGATGGTGTGCCCGCCGTAGTGGTTTTTGCAGAAGCCCTCGTGCACTTCGCGGATGACATGTTTGGCTTGCTCTGGCCCCAGACACTTCAAGTATGGCAGGACGTCGAAGCTGGCACGACGCCGGCGGTACAACACTCCGTCGAAGAGTACAAACAACAAGGCTGGCCTCTCTATCTTCTTGGCCTGCAACCGCTCCTCAGGCAGGGCCCCCGTTTCCAAGTAACTTACTATTGGGGTCATCCACGTCGTCATCGGGCCGACACACATTAGTTCTTCCTCTTCAATGGTAGGTGTCAGCAGATTTTCAACGTAGATGGCCTTTCCGATCTTGGTTGAGGAGGAGGAGGCCAGCTTTGACAGGGCGTCTGCCTGGAGGTTGTTGGAGCAAGGAAAATGCTGGACCTCCGCTCTCTTGAATTTCTGGAGCTCGGCCTAGATGCGCTTGAGGTAGAGTTTCATCTTCTCTTCTCGGGCGTTGAAGCTCCCTTGGACCTGTTGGACGACGAGCCGCGAGTCACTAAGCAGCAGCACGTTCGTCGCCCCCATAGCTCTGCAAAGCTTCAGCCCATTGATTGCGACCTCGTACTCTGCGACGTTGTTGGTTGCCAAGAAGTTGAAGCGCAGGGCGTACTCCAGCAAGCATCCGTCGGGGGTTTGGATGATGATACCTGCCCCCGTCCCAGATCCTGTCGCCGAGCCGTCGACGTGAATGGTCCAAAATCTGCCCGCTTGCTCCTGGGCGGGCTCCGAAGGTCCAGCCACCCCCATTGCATGTGGGGATGCAGCCGCTGGTGGCGCGTTCAGCAGGTTCCCCAGGAAGTCTTCGATAGTGCATTCCACCACGAAGTCCGCCAGGGCCTGGCCCTTGATCGTCGTCCGGGTCTTATAGGTTATGTCGAACTCGCTGAGCTCGACACTCCAATTTAGCATTCTGCCCAACCGCTCTAACCTCTTCAGGTTCATTTCGAGGGGCAGGTTGGTGTGGACAGCGATGGGATTGGCCTGGAAGTATGGTCGGAGCTTCCTCGTCGTTATGACCAGGCAGTAGGCGACCTTTTCGATAGGGCTGTACCAAGTCTCTGCCTCCCAAAGAATCCGGTTCGCATAATAGACCGGCCGCTGCATGCCCTTCTCCTCTTTGATTAAGACTGAGCTGACGGCCTCTTCACTGGTGGTGAGGTACAACCCCAGCTGCTCTCCCTCCTCGGGCTTGGCGAGTAGCGGAGGGCTCTGCATGTAAGCCCTCAGTTTCGCGAATGCTCGTGCGCTGGCGTCATCCCACTGGATCACTTTTCTATCGATCTTAGGTGCACCAAGGGCCGTTCGCAGGACTCTGAAGAACGGGAGCGATCTTTCTGCTAACTTCGACAGGAACCTTCCCAGCACCGCGATCCTGCCGTTCAGCCGCTGCAAGTCCCGGATGGTCCGAGGCTCCACCATATTGATAAGGGCCGACACCTTGTCAGGGTTCGCCTCGATTCCCCGCTTCGTTATCATGAAGCCCAGGAATTTCCCCGACTGCACTCCAAAGACGCACTTCGCCGGGTTCAGCCTTAGGCTAAATTGGCGCACCTTCTGGAATGTCTCCCATAGGTCGATAAGGTGATACGGGGCTTTCTTGCTTTTAACCAGCATGTCGTCGATGTAGACCTCCAGATTCCGGTCGACCTACGGGCCGAAAATCCTGTCCACCATCCGCTGATACGTCGCCTCGACGTTCTTCAGCCCGAAAGGCATCTTTGTGTAACAGAAGGTCCCCCTGTCGGTGATGAAGGACGTCTTCTCCTTATCCTCCCTCGCCATCAGGATCTGGTTGTAGCCCGAGAAGGCGTCCATGAAGCTCAACAACTCGTAACAGGATGCCTGGTCGACTAAGTGGTCGATCCTTGGGAGGGGGAAGTTGTCATTCAGACACACCTTGTTGAGATCCGCGAAGTCAACACACATGCGCCACTTTCCATTGGCCTTCTTCACCAAGACGACGTTAGCGAGCCAATCCGGATAATCCACCGGCCTGATAAATTTGGCCTGGAGAAGCCTCTCTACTTCTTCGCCGGCTGCCCTCATCTTTTCTCCCCCGGCGCTCCTCTTCTTCTGCCGGACTGGTCGGGATCTCAGGTCCACATTCAGCTTATGGAAGATTACCGATGGGTCGACCCCTGGCATGTCCGAGGGCGACCAGGTGAATATATCCACGTTCTCTCGGAGGAGGTTGATGATGGCCGCCCTCAGAGAGACCGGGAGCTTCGTGTCGATGGAGACAGTTTTGCCCTCCTCCGTGGCCATAGACACCTCTATGACCTCTTCAGCGGGAGTCGGCCGTTGGTCACAAAAGTCCTCTCTTTCATCAAAGAGGTCGACCGATAAGGCCTGCTCTGGACCCTTATGCTTGGTCGACCCCACATAGCAGCTCCTGGATAGCTTTTGGCTCCCCCGCACTAGCCCCACCCCTCGCGAAGTTTGGAACTTGACCATCTGGTGGAGCAGGCTGGGGAGCGCTTCAATGGCTGTCATGTACGGTCGCCCTATGATCCCGTTGTACGCCGATGCAATGTCGATGACAACGAACTACGTCATGCGAGTGACGACCCTCGGTTCCTCCCCCAGTGACATTGGTAAGGTGATTACCCCCACGATGGGAACCGAGTGGCCAGTGAAGCCGATGATGGGCCCCGTGCAAGGCCTCAGGTCTGCTTGCTTCAGCCCCATCTTCTCCACCGTCGACATAAACAAAATGTCGCAAGAGCTCCCAGTGTCGATCAGGAGGCGGCTGATGATGGCAGTCCCAATCTGAGCCTCGATGACGATGGCGTCGTCATGCGGCAGTTTGACTCCTTCCAGGTCTTCATCGGTGAAAGTAATGGGGGGCCTAGCCACCCTTCTCCGCTTCACACCATCGCCGAGATCCGCCACCATCACCTGCCGCGCGTACGCCTTCTTGCTTGACGACGACGCTCCCCCGAGGACGGCCCTCCGCATATCATGTCTATGTGCATGACCGGCCTGGGGGGCGTGGCTCCTCCCGCTCATTGTCTAGTGGTGGGTCCGGCCTCCGCGCTCCTCCGGGGCCCTCTCCTCCTGGATCAGCCTCCTGCCTTCCATGAAGCCCCCAAGGTGACCAGCCTGGATTAACC
Organism: Scilla litardierei; assembly: GCA_030789695.1. Taxonomy (NCBI): domain Eukaryota; kingdom Viridiplantae; phylum Streptophyta; class Magnoliopsida; order Asparagales; family Asparagaceae; genus Scilla; species Scilla litardierei. Next base: position 186,145 of record JAULAV010008417.1, read on the forward strand.
GCTCGATCTCCCTCTTGCAGGTGAAGCAATCATTGGTATCATGACCGTGGTCCCGGTGATATCAACAATATTTTCAGACATCCCGCCTCACCGGGTCCGACTTCATATCTCTGGGCGGGTCCGGTAGCAGTCCGGTCCTTGTCGCCGCGACCAACACCTCTATCATGGGGGCGTTGAGCTACATGTACTGGGCCCGAAGGGGTCCCTCCAGTCTCGGGGTCGCTCGAGCGGGCTCCCTGGTGGGGGCAAACTCTCACACTGGGCTCAGGCGATCTTACGGGCGACACCCCACTGGGTTGCGTCTTGGCTGAGTTAGCTGGTCGCGGCCCCGGGACCCGTCTTCTTGCCTTGGCCTGGGATAGGACCGAGACTGGCCCTGGGACAATTTCACCGGGGCGACTGGTTTCTTCACACCGAAAGCCTCCTCGCTCAGTGCATATCTCTCCGCCTGAGCGACTAGCGCATCGTAGTCGGCTAGCAGGTCTCGGAGCAGGGATTTGTGGAGGCTCCAATTCCACAGTCCCGTCTTGAAGGCTAGCATGAGCACTTCGTCGCCGCAGGCCACCACCACCGGCCTTTTGTCCTGGAAGCGGCACAGGTATTTCCCAGTCGTCTCTCCTTCCCCTTGGACTATCGTGCTGAGGTATGCCAAAGACTTCTTCTTTGTGCGCCTGGCCCGAAACTCCTGGCAGAACTTGTGAGATAATTTGCCGAAGCTCCCGATGGATCTCGCAGGCAAACCGTAGTACCACTCCAACGCCGTGTCCCGCAGGCTCTGCGAGAAAAACCGGCACATGAACGCATCATCCACATCCTGTGCCTCCATCGCCCTCTGGTATTATTGTATGTACGAGAGGGGGTCGCCTCTTCCGCTGTAGGTGGCCAAATGGGGGGCCTTGAACCTCGCAGGTCTCGGGGCCAACGTGATCCACCGCGCCAATGGCGTGGCCTCCTCAGGGTAGGCAGGGCGCTCTAGCGTGTGCTTCCTCTCCCTATCCAGGGTTCCACTTTGGTCATGCTCTGGCTGTCGGTGGTCATCGTGTCCTGGGAAGGGAGGAGGTGGTCATCGAGGGGGACTCCTTCCGCACGACGGTGACCTGGCCGATGACGGACTACGGGCGTTCCAGTATCGCATGCCCAAAGTTGACTCCTTCGGGATCCCCCGATGCTCCCGATTCCTCCTCTGGAGCCTTTCGTGCTCTGCGACGAGGAAGCAGAGTTGTTGGCAGACAGCTTCCTCGTTGAGGAGGTCTGGAGTGCGGCTAGGGCCTCGGTCTTGGCGGCGACGGTCTTCTCGCTCGGGCGGGGAGAGACGCCGACGGGGGGGGGGGGGGGGGCTCCGTCCTCGAGGCAGTGACCTGGCAAACAGAGGGCTACGTTCGTTCATGCGCTGTTGGACCGAGGTCGACATCTCCGGGATCCCCCGGTTCTCCTCATTCTCCCGCCGGAGCCTCTCGCGCTCCGCGATGATGAAGCGGAGCTGGCGACGAGCGGCCTCCTCGTCGAGGCGGGCTCGTTGGACGGCCTCAGCTGCTTCATCCAGATGCCTCTGAGCGACAGTCGCCTCTTCCTGGCATCTTTGCAGCCGCGCGACCTCCATCTCTTCCTGTAACGGTCGCGTTCCGACCGTTCGTAGTTTCTGCGTGCACGTGCTTTATCGTGCACGTATTTTAGTTGGTTTTTTTCGAGCTCCGGCATATGCGACGTGATATGCTGTTGCGATCGTTTTGGGGTGTTGAATTTTATTGTAATTTTTGGGAACGTCGCTTCACGGCTCGTTTTCTCGCAAAACGACTTTGAATGATAGGGGCGTTTTGGTCATTTGACTCAAAACACCGTTCCCAATTTTTGCGTAAATTCTTGGTAGGCGTTACGCATGATCAGGCTCTGTAGATCTGTGCGTCTCGTCTCCACAATCGCCCCGATATTTTTCTTGTAATTTTTGGACGTCGTTAGACCTATCCGCCATATGCCCAATTATTATTTTTATATATTAAGTATCCCCACGTTTTGAAATTCAAAAGCTAATATGTTTAAATACGAAATCAAATCAAAATTTTTTTTTAAAAAATCAAATTATTATTATTATAATATCTTAACATATCCCCCACTAAATCCCAACCGTACCCATATCCCACGTTTCCCCATACGGGCCATACCTCTCCCTCCTTAACTTTTTCCCAACAACTAGAGAACAAATCTAAACCTAGGGCATCTGATGTTCTCAGCCGCACAAAAAAAACCTTTTCTCATGTTATCTCCCCTTTCCTCCTATCTACAAGCCAACAAGGGAAGCTCTCCCCCATTCCTTCCAAGCAAGCCGACCCTTCCTCCTCTCTCTCAAGAGGAACCCCCCGGCGCCCCCTCTCGACGCCGATCGCCGCCAGTACCCAGAACCGACGTCGGCTGCCTTCACTATCCCCGATGCCGACTGCACCCCCTCACAGCAGCCCCACGGCCCCTGCTACCAGCCCCTGCCGAGCAGCAACAGCCCGGAGATCCGACAGCCCAACCTCACCGCTGTTCGAGCCCGACGTCGCTGCAGGCAGCCAACGGCCGCCCCTCGACCCTGGCCACCGCCTGAACTGCCTCAACCCCTACAACTTCCGGCCATTACCCAGCAGCGAACCACCATTGCACCGCCGCCCGAGCCCACACCGGCCTCCCCCTGTTTTCCTCCCATTCCCCTGTTTGAAACAGAGTACCCCTGCCGCATCTTGTACCCACACCCTACCTCGTCGGCCACCTCCTCACTGGGTGCTCTGATGATCTCTCCGGCCATCACCACTCTACCTCCGGTGATATCACCTCCCCTCCACAAGATTTCGCCGACGGACCCCCCTCCTTGCGCAGCCGTGCCCACGCGAATAGCAACCGCGCTGCTGTGTTCACTCGTCGCCGTCGAACGTCAGGATACCCTACCGGTGCTGCAGCTTCTGACCGTCGCACACGCCACTCTGGTCATCTGTGAAGCCCCCTCTCGCCCCACGCGTGCACAGGCCACGCACCGCCGGCCAGGCACCCTACTCATACGGCCATCCTCCGCCTGGACCCTCCTCTTTGCAAAACCCCTTCAGTCGCAGCCTGCTACCCACCGGGCGACCGCCCTACTACCCACAGAACCCCGTCACAGCATGTCCTCGCTGCTAGACCCGATGCCGACGCTTTCCTTCGGCCATCTCCCCAACTCACCCCGACTCGCCCGCAACGCCTCCTCTCCCCTCACCGCCGGCTTCCTTCTCCACGACGATCCCACCGTCTCCGACCAGACAGCCTCCCCTTTCATTCGCCAAGATCCAGGCCCTTCGCCCCCAATCGCAGACCAAGGAGCAACCACCCTCAAGCCCGCTGCCACGGTATCCCGACAGCCCTCCTCCACTCGACGCCAGCGCGCCTTCGAACCGCCCTGTCATCGCCAACGACGCCAACACCTCAGACCCACCGCCCTTCTTCCTCCCCTCGACAAGTCGAGGACTTCGCCCTGCATCATGGAAACATATTGACGTGGTAGGTGAGTCTTTTTGAAGATATGAGTAAGCAGTATATGTATTATTATATAAACTTGTCTGTTACAACATTAGTGGTATTATTATAATATTAGTAAACTATTTTACCTTGTCCCTTGGTACTCACGAATTCATGCTTGAGCAGTAGCTTTTGGAGAAGAGGCTACTATCTGTTGGTACAAGTCAGTGGACATATATGCTAGTCTTACTATTTTAATAAGCAGTACTTCCTATTTTTATGAACAGAATCCCCTAGGAGTTGTGAGCAGTGACTTTTAATGATGTATTATATGCCATGAGCATCACTAGGGTATAGTGCATTATATGAGTTGGGTAATAATACTGTTAAGGATTCTCAGGGTTGGTATTAATCTTATGGTGCAGATAACCACGTCTCCCACCCACGATCCATCGCCGTTACCAATCCCGACGTTGGACTCACACGCGACCGTCAGACCAGGTTGGTGCCCTAACTTGTAGCGAACCCACACCATAGCAAATCAAACCCTAACTAAAAGGTGGACAACTACAATTAAATTTACTTTCCTACACCGGCAAAATGATGTCACTGTAGAAATCGACCATCGGACAACTTTTCTGTGCACATAGGGTAGTGGTCGATCTAGGTTGAATAAACACCAAAATGTGACTTATGACAATTTGGATAGTCCCAATAACCTAGACACGAACCCTAATAGGAATTACTGAAAACGAGGCCTGACACCGTCGACGTGACCCTATTTCAGACGGACTTCCGCGGACGAGATGCTTCGGGAGGACGACACACTCGCCATCGCAGGCAAGTGTATCCCACTTGCACTTTTGGCCGTGCTTAGGCCTTTGTTGGTTAGAATTGTTAATTGTGAACAAAAAGAACCGGACATGAAATGATAGCATCCGGGACGACTCTTGACGGCTCAGACTTGACGACAAAGTCTGAGCCTGACAACAACAACTTTTGATACTGTAGGGCTATCATGTGTGTGCGTGTGTGCGGACACCCTAGAATAACCCTTCCCGTCATGTCACGTCCCGTCCCGTCTTGCACAGCCCGCTGGGCAATAGGGCACTCTCCGAGTGATCCCTTGTACTGATTCACAACCTGTGGGCAATAGGGCACTCTCCAAGCTAGAGAGAGTGATCCCTTGTACTGATACACAGCCTGTGGGCAATAGGGCACTCGCCAAGCTAGAGCGAGTGATCCCTTGTACTGTTGTCTTGTCTTGTCTTCCTTGGGGTTTGGGGTTGGGTTGAGCGGCGCACGGCAAGAGGGTCTGATCCCCCTCGAACCGTAAGGCGTGAACCCTTTCGTGTCTCACTTGTCTTGTCTCATCTTGTCCCGTCACGTCCCGACTTGTCTTGACACCTGTAGGTTAGTCCCGTAGTTGGTAGCACACGCTACGACTACTACTTGTTACGCTTTACTTTCCTGCTACGTTACTTCTTTTGTTACTCAGTTATAACCCCAGCATGCTAATCAACCAGTAAATCGTTGTTTAAACGTTGACACACTTGCAGTTTGGTCTAACCCTTTTTATAGACCTTAACCGACGTACAGTTCCTTCTTTTGGTGTTGTACGTCAGGTGCTCAGCCAGAGTTCGTGGACGAGGCAGACTCACTGAAGTACGAGGAGCCGAGGACGTCGACCCAGGGTACGTGCTTGACAAGGACCAGACCTTGAGGTCTTTTTAGTCGTCACTTTCAGAGGTTACTGCTTTTAGTTTGATTTTAAGTATTTTGTTGCCATGCTTAGGCTTCTTTTTAGACTTTGTACTCGTTGGATATTATATCTCTAATTTAATGAATGCAACTTCCTTTCTGTACTTTCTGTTGTTTCGAACTTCATTAATGCAAGAACCCTGAAATTTTTAAAATGGTACCCCTACAGACGCTTATTGGGTCCGAGCTTCTCAGCTCTGGCCTAAGCGGGCCTTAGTCACGGTTCGCCTCCGTATTTTTGGGAAGCGGGGCGTGACAGGTTTTAGTGGTGGCCCATGCAGGTCATGCAAAAGTTCGGAACAATAAAAGTTCCGCATTCATTTAATATCCATGTACAAGTCTAAATTAGGTTTCCCAGACTTAGATAGACACCCAGGTTTGATAGTCTGATGCCTTGGTTAAGATTTAGGCATCCTCGTCCTAGGATACATTAGTAGCCCTCACTTGACTCTGACCGTGTTAGATTTCTAGAGCCCTTCTTTTAGTCGTCCGCTCGGGTCCATCGACTTCGGGTCCAGCAAAACGTGATCTCGATTCTCTTAGGGCCCTTTCCTGAGATCTCTCTATTACTGCCTGGTTCATTAGGAAGCCTTAGTGTTGTGCTTTCCCTGATCTTTAGATGACCTGATAAATTAGAACCCCTGACTTCTAGCGTCTCCCTGATCGTTACACTTTTGTGTTATCGGTCGTAGAGTTCCATCGTAGCTCTTCGCGATTCGTACCTTACGCGTAATCTTCATGCAATCATTTTTTTTCCTGTCTTCCGATTCACGTGATCGTTTCCTGACGATTATCGTCGATCCTTCGAATCCCTTCATTGGCCAATTCTGCTTCCTCTAAAAGTAATTTCGAAATTTCTTATTAAGTTTTTCGCTCAGCTTAATTTCTTTAAAAACCCATATATATTATATATTTCAAAATTTCATGTTTTTTCGGTTGAGTTAAAGTTCTTTCACTGATCTTGAGACCTCCCTGGTCGTAAAATTATTTTACTATCTCGTACCTATTTTCGAATCAGTATCTATCATATTTTCAGTTTTAAAACCTTGTCAACATTTTGATAATTCAATTTATACTTTTTCTGGACTACAAGATCTATTTCTAATCACTTACCGTACACACTTTTAAAATATTTTCTAAACTAGAGGAAACTCCAATTATTTTATTATTATTATTATTATTATACCAGTTCTATGTTCTTCGTGACCACATTTCAAAATCTTTGTGTAAACTTATTTTTCATTTTTCAAAACAATCGTTTCTCACCCTACCCATCCTTCTTTCGTTTTACTTTTTCCAAAATTTTAACTTGATATATCTGCTCACTTTTAAGTGTATTAATATATATATATATATTTATTTAAAGGTATATGATACCATATTTTGCCCAAAATCTTTCATCGTTAAATCATTATTGCAATATTTTTGTCCCGTCCTTCCGACTATCTTCTTATCCTCGCCTCACCTGATTTCGTTCTGTCGATCTTGTTCGTGTCACTTCTGGTTTTTGCCTCCTTCTTTTATGTAGATATCAGCGCCTGTGGTTGCCTACGTCATCCCTAGCTAGTACCCTTTGGTAGGTGATGTCGTCGTGGTGCGTGAGTATAGGTAGAGTACGTAGACCTGTATGAGTGTGTGTTCTTTAGGATCCCGATGATTGCCTTTTTGTGTCTTGAATGTGTACTCAGTGTTAACCATGATATGATTGAAGTTGTCTGAATGACGGTATTCATACGTATATGAATAGGGTCATAGCAGGCAATTTCCTTAGACGTAGTTTTTCACGATTATAGAATAGCTTATCTTTGACTGCGTGTGATTGTATCAAAACTTTGTTTTTCTTTTAAACCAAACCTTTAAAGTTTTTGAAATTAGCTCACAAGATCACAAATCAATTATCCTTCCTCATCCATTACCACAACTCCACACGTTTTTCCAAATGTTTTAAAAATGTGTCACTGATTTTAAGTTTCCTTTTCTCTTCTCTCTCCCTCTCTCTCTCCATTTAGAAATGTTATGTTATGGTTGTTATAGTTTTGGGACTAGCTATTATTGTTGTAGGATTTTGTTTGCAGGTAGGCTCAGGGAGAGATGAGATTTGTTATAGCATTGATTAACCGATTTTGGAAAATAGGATATTGGAATAGATTTCTTTCGGATGAGAAGAAGAGCTGTCCAAGACTTATTTATGATACCGATGTGAGACGGACTCAATGGGAAATTCTGGTCGAATGAAATTATATGCGAGGAGATGATAACTTATCAGACTTGAGGCTTAGACGGGTGGTAGGAGTAACTGCGGAGTATAGTATGAGTTAGGGTGATCATGAGAATGAGTAGAGCGTTTAAAGCATCAAGATTTGATTGTTAATGTTGACGTGAGAAGACATTGGGAATAACACGACATGTTGAGATAAATGGATGGTTAGGTAGTCGGACTTAATATTGGTTGTGATTAGTTATAGTGAGTAGGATAAGAAGTGATTTTGATAGTTCAATTATTTCGGCGAATAAATTTATGGGAAGATATGACAAGGAATGTATTGAGGACACGGCAATTGTTGATTTGTGAAAGGTGTTATAAGATCGACAAAGTTTTTGTCTTGGATTGGTGATTGACTAGAACATTATTTTAGCGATTGATTAATAATGAAAAGAGATTGAGAAATTTGAAGATGTTTTTGAGCGATGATGTTTAGTGGAATGGTATGGTATGAGAAGATGATTATTATTCCTTTATGAGAACTTGGAGTTGGAAATTTGAACAGTAGTGATGGGTCTATAGTTAAGTGTTAGGATGTGAGTTTAGTCGTGGCATTATCCAGTGAAAAGACGGGTTACGATGGATTATTTGAAGAACGATGTTGAAGTTATAGGATTAGAGATCCTTGTGGGGAAGATGGGAGTCATAGGATTAAGTATTTATGTATTTTATAATTAGTCTTAGTATGAGTGATTCCGAGGACGGAATCATTTCTAAGGTGGGTAGAATGTAACGGTCGCGTTCCGACCGTTCGTAGTTTCTGCGTGCACGTGCTTTATCGTGCACGTATTTTAGTTGGTTTTTTCAAGCTCCGGCATATGCGACGTGATATGCTGTTGCGATCATTTTGGGGTGTTGAATTTTATTGTAATTTTTGGAAACGTCGCTTCACGGCTCGTTTTCTCGCAAAACGACTTTGAATGATAGGGGCGTTTTGGTCATTTGACTCAAAACGCCGTTCCCAATTTTTGCGTAAATTCTTGGTAGGCGTTACGCACGATCAGGCTCCGTAGATCTATGTGTCTCGTCTCCACGATCGCCCCGATATTTTTCTTGTAATTTTTGGACGTCGTTAGACCTATCCGCCATATGCCCAATTATTATTTTTATATATTAAGTATCCCCACGTTTTGAAATTCAAAAGCTAATATGTTTAAATACGAAATCAAATCAAAACTTTTTTTTAAAAAATCAAATTATTATTATTATTATATCTTAACATATTGTAACGACCAGTTTCCATCGTTACGTGCTCCGTATTTCTCTCGTGTATTTTTCCCAGTATCCGTCGCTTGACATTTCTGTCCCCATATCTGTATCCACTTCTAACTTTTGCATGGTAGCTATCATTACCATGGTTATTTTAAACTACTAAAATAAATTCTTCGTATAATTATTTTAGAAATATCTTTTTATAATTAGTTTAGATTTTCGAATTCGAATTTCGAATTTGAACTTTTAATTTTAAAAGTAGCCTTCCATTTTTAAATCCTTCCTCTTAAAATCTGTTTTTAATTTTAAATTCAAAATTCAAAATCTGTTAGGAGAGTATTAGAGAGGATTAACCATGGCCAATAGCCATGGTACTATATTTATAAAAACCTTAGGATGAGTTAGGAGTCTAAGGGCCTCCCCACTAACTTAGTGGGGAGTAATGAAGAGTGATGAGGGGAGGGAGGCCAAAGGCCTCCCTCAACTCACAACACTCCCCCTCATCTCTCCATTACCTTGGGTTAAGCATATGAACACTTCAGGATTCAGTATGTTAATGGGGTGGATACTTCTGGATCCAGAGCCACTGTGGTTGCCTCGTTAAAACCTTAGCTGTGGAAAACCCAGTGGGAAAAACCAGCAGCTTAAGGGAAAAGAGTACAACTATCGAGGGACTCCCCCTGATCTGTACAAGCTTCAGGCTTGCAGATCTCCTATGTATCTATACAATCATCTCCTATTCGTCTATACATCCATCATGTTCTGAAAGAAAATACAATTATCACTCATCTATACAATTTTTACTCATCTAGCGGCTATTGGAAGGCAGAGTCGCTCTGGAGTGTAATGCTCTTCGAAGTTGGTAGATGACTCCACTAAAGTATTCTTTGAATCGGTCTTCAGTGTGTCTGCAAGGTATTGCTAGACCTGGCTGAGCGTTTTCAATACTTGTTTCTTGGATGATGAGCTTCTCAGAAGATGTAGACATTGGATGATGATGTGTATATATTTAGGAGGTGGCCTGCCTATTGTGTTTCAGTCATCGCGATGATCTTTAAACCTGCATATGCAATATATATTCCTTGACCCTTGGAAGTTGCGCAGAAGCAGCTTATCCTTGGTCTAGTGTTGCTCTCCCGGACAACACTGTATCTGGTTAACAACTTTATTAGAGACGTTCTATCAAAGATACGTGCAGTTGGCCAGATAATACACTAGAGCTAGGCTCTTCGGGACCTAGGATGTCTCCCACTCTTCCAGCTATTGGAAGGTGTCATAAATAAGCATCCATTTTAATAGGTTGCAAAAGGACATCATTCTTCATAAACTCCAGGTGTATGAAGAATATGAAAGGGTTCCACCACGAAGGTGTTTAATATGTAAGCCGAGACATCTTCGGCATGATTAATAATAGTTCATCTTCAGGATGATTAATGTCATCTTCAGGATGATGGTTCATCTCCAGGATGATAGTTCATCTTCAGGATGATTAATGTCATCTTCAGGATGATAGTTCATCTTCAGGATGATTAATGTCATCTTCAGGATGATAGTTCATCTTCAGGATGATTAATGTCATCTTCAGGATGATAGTTCATCTTCAGGATGATTAATATCATCGTCAGGATGATCGTTATACCTAGGTTTTTCATTTCCAAGGTATGCTTTAAAGCTATCTGAAATCTCAATGGTCTCTTCTGGAGATCCTATTAGCTTTAAGTCGACCATATGTAAGGCAAATATAACAAATCCTGTCAACGATCTTTCGAAAAAGATACAATGGCAGAATATTGCATAAGATCAACTAATGATCTTTGTAGCCTTTATGGAGAAGACGTTTCTATGTTTCTCTTTCATCTCTGGGGGTAGAGTATACCCTTCTGGAAGTTTTATATAGATCTCTATATCTATATTGTCGTATATATATGCAGTCACAACGTCCATGAGCTGCATGTATTGGCTTTTGCAGAGAAGTGTAGGCTTAGTAGGAAAATGATCACATTTCCTTCATTTCAATTTCTTTATGAAATCCGAATTATATTCCACAGGTTTTTACACATTCAAGTGTATGGACTACAGGTCCAAAGACTTTGCTTTTCAAGAGTGAGTCCAGCTATACTCTTATTGCCTCGTCCCACTTTGGCCATTCTATGCGTTTATGCTATAGAATAGTGGGTAGGCGTCATCGTCGTATTCAGCGACGTGAACGGCAATAGCGAAAGCAAAACCGTCGTCGACGACTGTGCTATATCTGTCCAGTACCTCTCCAGTACGTACGTAATATAATGATGTTTCTCCTGTTGTTTCCTCTGCATGGGAAATTAGGAGGGGAGAGGTTGCTGGTCTGAGCTCAGCATCCTATGGTTGGATCATTTTTATATATCCAGGAATCTTCCTATTATGAGGAAATTTTTATTTTGAACCTGGCTGGCGTCCTCTTTTCAAATGAGGTACAGCCAATTCTGCTGCCGGTGGATTGCATCCATCTTTGGGAATGTCAATCCTAGCTGGCGTGTTGGCAGCAGGGACGTGTGAACGAACAATCTTCTGGTTGTCCGCAATTTTATCCGTCAATTGATGTACTTTAGTCTGAATGTGAAGGATCTTCTGGATCTCAACGTCACACAGAAAAAGTATGCGGATCATAACGAGATGAGGACTTATGTGTCCCATGATATGGTCTCAGAAGCTTCATGCTTCTTTAGACTGCATGCCTATTTCAATGAGATTTTGCTCATCAAATTCATATTTTATCAAGACGTGGTGGTAAACTATAAGCAAGCAGTGTTAGCAATAAGATATGGCAACAAGCGGGCCGTATCGTGATAAGCAATGCTGAATGCAGTGAGATGGTCCCTAAACACCAACAGGGAACTGTGATTTTACAATGGAAGTGAAATCCATTGGAGTCTCTTTACCAGAGACTCTGCTAACCCGTTATGAGTTTGAACATGCTGCAGGATGTTCAATTTTAATGCCAGTTACTTGGCAGAAGTCTTGAATGATATGTGTAGTAAATTCACCCACATTATAAGCTTTTCAGAAAGCTAGGTTATGAGTGAATATATAAAGGCACACATAAGACCATCTAGTAGATGCATATATCGGTACAGTAATGAAGTACAGAAAATGGGCCATTTGCGGGGTGAATAGGCCTGCAAAAGGTCACCAAGTATTCTCTCAATAAAGCCAAGAGACTCTAAACCCACTTTCAGGAGTGAATGTCTCTCTATTAGTTTTCTCTTATGACAAAGGGGGACAAGGAAACTCAACCTTTTGAAGAATCTTCAGGTTCTCCAATGGATTCATTTGATGATGCGTCCATCATCTCTGATCCCGGATGACCAAGTCCAGTTGGCCAGAGTTAAACATTATGGCAAAGAAAGGCACTTCTGGTGCTCAGTCGAGTTGGCTTTTTATTGGATGAATATCTGTAATTATAGGGGCCCGATGGGGGTCCAATGAAATCGTAAGTAGATGGTCTTCTGGCCATTCTCTTGACGAGTTACATATTGATATTCAATATATATTATCCATAATTTTCAAGTTATTTTCTTTAAAAGAAATATCCTTGAAAATTGGAGATTTCCTATATGTTTATGAGCAGAATTTGCATCTTATAGTCTCGTTGTATGTGGGATCAATATCAATGCTACACTAGTGCAACGAGGCACTGTCCACAATGTTTCATACTTCATCTATAATTAAAACGAAATTTTATTTAAGTCAATGAAAAAGACATTCTAAATAAAAGTTCGTACTAAAGCAAATTAAAGATGAAGCAACATTGAATTCTAAATGCATAGATAAAGGATGATGCTCAATCGAGCAGGTCGTCGTTTTCGAAGTCTTTTACAGTAAACATTGTTGGCGGCTGAACAGCCGCCAAGTTTGTTTCAGGCAGAGACTTCTGGCTCGCCTGGTATAGATCCTGGAGGTGGCAAGGAGTGCGGCAGTTTTTGGACCAATGACCAGTCATGCTGCATCTATGGCATATATCCTCCCAGTTCTTCTTAGGAAGTGACACTGGCTCGGTGTTCTTTCGCTTCCATGTGAAGTTTTGCTTTCCCTTATTGTTTTTGTTTGGCCGTGGAGCTGCACCTTTTGGTTGCTTCATTACAGCTTTCACTTTGTTGTTATTAGCCTTCCTTTTGTTTTTCCACTTCTGGGGAGAAACGTGGTGGGCTTCAGGGATAGGGGCAGTGCAGGATGGACGTAAATTGTGAGTGGCAAGCAGTAAGTCTCGATTCTGCTCTGCCCTAAGTAGGCATGAGATTAGATCAGAGAATTTCGTGAAGTTGCGTTCACGATACTGCTGCATGAGGATTGCATCTTTCTCGTGAAACGGGGTAAATGTCTTTTCCAACATGCGATGTTCTGTCACTTCTTCACCGCACAACTTCAGGCGTGAGGTGATGTTATGAAGTGCAGAATTATACTCAGCGACGGACTTATAGTCCCGAAGTCTGAGGTTTTCCCACTCATAACTGGCACGCGGTAATGTTACTTCAATTTGATGTTTATACCGTGCTTCTAGTGCTGTCCACAGCTCCATTGGGTCCTCTACCGTTAGGTATTCGGCCTTTAAGGTCCGATCTATATGTTTCCTTATGTAGATTATGGCTTTCGCCTTATCCACATCGGAGACAGTGGTAGGAGTGCTACTATTAGATGTAGCAGAAGCATCAGCCGCTGCTGGGGCCGATGAAGGAGTCGAAATGGAGCCAAGGAGGGCCATCGAACGCAAGTGGAACTTCAGGTCCACTCGCCAACTCAAGTAATTTTTTCCTGCAGAGTCAAGTACTTCGAAATCGACGCTTGCCAATTTTGCCATTTATCTACGCAATTTAAAATAAGCATGAATTAATTTTAATTGAAATTCACGCATAAATAATAAAATAAGCAAAAATGTGGGGATCGGCCAGATACCCAAAAAAATGTACAAAGTCCAAAGTCAGAATATACAGTCAATAAAGAAAAAAATACAATTTGGAAACCCAGAATGGGTCCCTATTTTTCCAATTTTACGCATCCGTCTTCAATTTGTAAGTACACTTGTCTTTGGCAAAAATACATATAATCCTCAATTACAAATTCTCTCAAAAAGAAAATAAAATTGCAAGGAATTTAAAGGGTATCAAATTGGCCGATCCCAAAAATCACATTTTGGCTTACATAAACATCCACGCAGTTTATAAATGCTACAGGCACAAAATAAACAACCACGCATGTATATAACACATGCATATATTAAATGGAAAAAATAGGCTAGAAAATATAATAATCTCTCGGACCACGGGGAGACGTCATACACCGTTAGGTTAGTTTACTAACGGCAGAGCGGTCGCAGGATCCTTAAGATAATTATATTTTGGAAAAATCCTAATATTCCATAATTTAATAATAATGCAATAGTGTTATAAATTTAGCAATATGAAAGGCTGGGCGACAGGCCTATGACAAGGAAAAATAAATTAATAATTTGAATGGGACTGCAGGCCCATAAAAATTAATCATATGTAATTTTTTTTTCATATTTGGGCTGCAGGCCCATTTGCCAAAAATTAACAAATTAATTATTGCAATAGGATTTACTTGGCTTCTGGCCCTAATAAGTCAAATTAACATTTGGGCTGCAGGCCCAGTGTCAAAATATTAATTAACACTTTAAAGATTGCAATAAGAATTACTAAGCTTCAGACCCGAATAAACATGCTATAAAATTTAATAAAAATATTGAACATGTCCAAGAATTGAATTATGTACTATAGTCTACAAGGCCTTGTTTGGCAACACAATTTAGTTTTTCTAACTATGGTTTGGTGGAGTTTGGAGTTCAAATCTGTGTCTGAAACCAGAACTCATTTGGATGCTAAAATAGATTTTTTTTTATATAAAACCCCCACAAACTCCATCAAATTGAGGTGTGGCAAAATCAAGTCAAATTAGATTTTCACAAAATGTGGGAGTCATATAAAAATGAACTCTATTTACAAAACACCGGCTCAACTCAATTGAAACCACATTTTCAAACCCTGCGGTTTATATCCACACAAACATAGGATTCATCTTAACTTAAAGGAAGACACAGTTTCAAAAACTCCATTGCCAAACTTGGTCTAAAAGTCCTAGATATGAAACCAAATGTTTGAACTTAGATATCACAGCAATGAATATGTTGCATTCAAAAACGCTCGTCGCCGGATATCACAGATATGAAACCCCACAAACTCCATTACCTCATCGCGGGAGCCCCCCTTCGGGGGATGACGCCCCTTATGCCATGGCTACGACTGCCCACGAGGTTTTTTTTAATAAATCTTTTAAAACTGTGTATTTTGAAAGTGATTTTCTAAAGATATTTGTTATAGATCACTTTGAAAAAAAAATTATAACACAGATTTATCAGCATGCCAATGTAAAGATGTTGATATATGGGTTTCTTTTGTTTACCTCTAGATCCTTTAGATCTAGGGACGATCGTCGATAAAGATTAGATCCGTAGAATGAATCACCGCTCCCGATGAACCGTGGAAATAGTCGCAACCAAGATTCCAAAGCGCGGTGGGGGTGATTTGACAGGATAAAAGGAGAAGCTCAAGAACGAGAGCTAACGTGCTGATAACGTGTTAGGAGAGTATTAGAGAGGATTAACCATGGCTAATAGCCATGGTACTATATTTATAAAAACCTTAGGATGAGTTAGGAGTCCAAGGGCCTCCCCACTAACTTAGTGGGGAGTAATGGAGAGTGATGAGGGGAGGGAGGCCAAAGGCCTCCCTCAACTCACAACAAAATCGAATTTAAAGTTTTTTAAAACGTTTGAAAACTTTCCTTATTAGATCCTAATAAAATCTATTAATTCTCCTTTTCAAAACTTCCCATATTACAACCCATTTAAACCTATAATTAGTTAGCCCTAAATTTCCCTTATTAATCCTATTAATAGTCTTCTTCAAAATCCTTTTCTAATTTTGAACCCTACACATTTGTAACCGTAGGCCGCACCCACACCCATATTATACTCACGCACGCAATTAACCCAAAGGAGAAAACAATTCGAAACCTAACCTAAGAGCCTAGGCTCTACACACTCACGGGCTACCACCCTATTCTTACGTAACATCACTTAGAGACCCTACTGTCATTATTCCCCACACACCAATTAAAACACAGCTACTCTCCTTTATAAGAATCCTAGAGGAGCCCTGGGACTAAGGGCCTGTTCCAACGCTGGGATCTCCGGTTGCTTTGTGCTGAGAAAGCACTATTCATGTCAGTAATCTTCAAGAACCCGTCGTTTTGTTCCCATCAAAAAAAAAATTGCAAAGCATCTCCGGTTGCTCTGCCTATGTGGCGCAGAGCAACCCAGCCATGCGTAATCCCCGTGAATAGCGGGGATTACACAGAATTTTGGTTGCTTTGGGGGCCCACAGCAGTGATTGACCAATCACATAATTTTGGTTGATTTTTCATGTTAAGTTTTATTTTTAATATATTACTTTATTATTATTTCACCCACTTTCCATTTTACTTATCCAATAATCCCAATCTTACTTTAACCCAAAGAAACACACTACTTTAGTATGGGACCCACAAACAATAAATCCCAACCCAAAACTTTACTTCTCTCTCCTCAGGATTTACCCTGGGACTAATAGCCAAGCCTCACCGTACTAATATCCCTATCTATTATAATAAGAACCCTAGGCCTCCTTTTGATTTGCTCTCAACTATTCTCAGCCTACCCCTATTCTCTTCTCCACGCTAACGCTAGAGCTAAACCCCCACACGCGGACGTCGCGGCCACCACGCCTCCAACATCTCCCCTGCTCTCTTCGACGTTTCCGACGCCCGCACACCGCTAGGCGACTCCGTCCGCCCTCAGCCGTGTCCTCCTCCCGTCGGCGGACCCACCTGCAGCCTTAACCAACGCCGCCGAGCCTCCTCCGCGCCTCACACGAAGCCACCAAGCACCGCACCATCGCGCACCTCCTCAGACCCAGCTTCTCTCCTCCGGCGCCCTGTCATCTCCGCCCCTCGTCACCGCCAACACCCGGCCCAAGCCCCCTCAGTTCACCACACCGCCGCTTCGACTTCCGACCCCGAGCTCCGGCGGCCTCTCCCTTCAACCCATTCGCAGCGCCTCCCGCCTCTGACCAGCGAGCGCACACCGAGACGCCAACAACGCCGCCACCTTTCTCAGGCCATCACCAAGTTCTCCCTCCGACTCTCGACAACCCCGAGCTCCGGCGGCCCTCCTTGCAGCGCCGAACTCCTCTCCGACGAACCCAGCGCCTCGCTGCCACCGCAACAGCGGCACCCCGCAGCCTCGACCACTCTCTCGCCAACGTCGACGACACGACGCCGTCGCCCTGCAGGTCCTCCGACGCCTCCGCTCTCGCCGAACAACCGCAGCGCCTCGACTTCGCTCTCGCCCTACTCCTACCGAGCTCCCCTCTCCTCAACGCGATCGTCGTCCTCTGTCACTATCGGGCGCCTGGACCACCGATCGTTGCCACTCGCCTCCGGCATCTTTCCCCGTTGTCGCCGTCTACGAGGGGTGGCATCGAGCGAGCTTGTAAGTGTCTGCACGCGATTACACATTTTTTAATATGTATAGTTTTTTGGCATGCTGTGAGTTGTGTGTAGTCACGTGAACAGAGTACTTGTAATTTCTATATGGCCATGTCCATATATTAGTTTACAGTACTAGTGCAGCCTTAATACTATTCCTACTTTATAGGTGTCTGATTTAGGTTTCACAGAGAAGTATTATATGAAGTTTTAGTTTTATTTTAGTAGCTAAACCACGACTAACTTAATATCGCGAATCCAACTTCGCAGGAATAATCGTGCCCCTCGTTACATCGCGTCGATACCCGAATTTGACTAAAAAGGCAAGTGCACACTTTTACCGCTGCTTTCGATTGTTTTTGAGATATTCCGATAGGCAAGTATTTACCCCTTGCAAGTTTCTACAAACTTTCCAAAGGCACAAGTATATCGATTTCTACTATTTTCAATGGTGCAAGTAATTGACCTTTACAGGTTTTCTGTTTTCTACAACCGTTTTCAAATATGTAAGTATTTATCACCAGCGGGTTTTAACCCATATTGTCCAGATTCTGTGACCGGTTTACTAAACAGTGCTAATAACAATTTTTAAGTATGTTGTTTAATCTTATTTAACTTAGTGACATGGTAGATTGCCTTTACTTTCAAATGTTACTACTATCGAAATGTACTCATCGCTTGTATACCTTAAATTGTGAAATGTACACCATTGTCGAAATGTGAAACTGGGTCCTCGGGACAAATTACAGACTATTGGACCTGAGGGTAATTTACGGATTATTGGGCCTTCGGGCAATCACGGACTATTGGGCCTTCGGGCAATACAGATATGGGCCCACGGGGCATTTATGGAATGTTTGCCATACGACAAACATGGAACTACGGATTGGCTTTTGGACACTTTGGGTGGGGTAGTCTAGTGTAGTAGAGGCTGGAAAGCTGGATTGCACTCTAGTGGTGAACTTGACCGACACCTGGCCGGGTCGGTGAGTATAGAGTCACGGGTAGCTCCCGTTGACTTGGGTGTGATGCTGGTCACCTCCCCCTCAGACACTGGGCTTGTCACTAGATTTAGTACAGGTTGGCACTTTTGTTTATTGCTGCTAATATCGTGGATGTATAAGCTGTCAACTAAGCTCAGATCGGGTTTTACTTTGTACATCGCAAATGCCGTGCTTTACTTTGTGCATTACGAAAACCATGTATGCCACTTGTTACCTTATGCACTACACTTGTCACTACTTTTGCTGTACACACTACACTTGTCACTACTTTGTACACACTACACTTGTCACTACTTTTGCTGTGCACACTACACTAGCCGTGCTAGTTACTTTACACACTACATCTTGCTGTGTTTGCTACTTGCACACCACACTTCGCCTGCTCACTACTTTGCACATTACACATTGTTTATGCTCATATGTGTCAATCTATTACTATGTTTCCTCTTGTTGAAATCATATTGTGCGCCTCATCTCCTAAAGCTTTGTAACGTCTTTAAACCTTGCCGAGGGTCAAGTTTCTTTATATCTTTTTAAATCTTGCCGAGCGACCCTCGCTGACGTATATTTCCTTGTCTGTGAAATATACGTTAGGTTTTGAGCAGAGTTCACCGAGGAGTTCACTTGGAGATTGAAGAAGGTGACCAAGAGAACCAAGAGCACGAGATCCACTGTTGAAGACGGCGGGCACTGCGCAGCTTGCTAAAATTTTAATAATTGTTGTATTTCTTTCAGGTGTACTTTAAATTCTTGTAACTGTTTGTAATGGCCATGCTAGGCCTTTTAATTTTTGTGTACATGTAAATCTGGATGTTGAGTGTAATAATGGCATCATTTTGTTGTTTCGATTCTTCGCAAGCAAGAACCTGACAAGTAGTCATACACAGACGCTTATTGGGTTGGGGTTTCCCCGCTCCAGCCCAAGCGGGCCCGCTCACGTCCTCGCTCCCAAGTATAATGGGAAGCGGGGCGTGACACATATCCCCCACTAAATCCTAACCGTACCCATATCCCACGTTTCCCCATACGGGCCATACCTCTCCCTCCTTAACTTTTTCCCAACAACTAGAGAACAAATCTAAACCTAGGGCATCTGATGTTCTCAGCCGCACAAAAAAAACCTTTTCTCACGTTATCTCCCCTTTCCTCCTATCTTCAAGCCAACAAGGGAAGCTCTCCCCCTTTCCTTCCAAGCAAGCCGACCCTTCCTCCACTCTCTCAAGCGGAACCCCCCGGTGCCCCCTCTCGACGTCGATCGCCGCCAGTACCCAGAACCGACGCCGGCTACCTTCACTATCCCCGATGCCGACGCACCCCCTCACGGCCGCCCCACGGACCCTGCTTCCAGCTCCCCTGCCGAGCAACAGCAGCC
This sequence comes from Scilla litardierei, assembly GCA_030789695.1. Taxonomy (NCBI): domain Eukaryota; kingdom Viridiplantae; phylum Streptophyta; class Magnoliopsida; order Asparagales; family Asparagaceae; genus Scilla; species Scilla litardierei. The sequence continues at coordinate 205,799 of JAULAV010008417.1, forward strand.
CGGAGATCCGATGGCCCAACCTCACCGCTGTTCGAGCCCGACGTCGCTGCAGGCAGCCAACGGCCACCCCTCGACCCTGGCCGTCGCTTGAACCGCCTCAACCCCTACAACTTCTGGCCATTACCCAGCAGCGAACCACCATTGCACCGCCGCCCGAGCCCACACCGGCCTCTCCCTGTTTTCCTCCCATTCCCCTGTTTGAAACAGAGTACCCCTGCCGCATCTTGTACCCACACCCTACCTCGCCAGCCACCTCCTCACTGGGTGCTCCGATGATCTCTCCGGCCATCACCACTCTACCTCCGGTGATATCACCTCCCCTCCGCAAGATTCCGCCGGCGGACCCCCCTCCTCGTGCAGCCGTTCCCTCACGAACAGCAGCCGCGCTGCTGTGTTCACTCGTCGCCGCCGAACGTCAGGAGACCCCGCCGGTGCTGCAGCTTCTGACCGCCGCACACGCCACTCCAGTCATCTGCGAAGCCCCCTCTCGCCCCACGCGTGCACAGTCCACGCACCGCTGGCCAGGCACCCTACTCATGCGGCCATCCTCCGCCTGGACCCTCCCCCTTGCAAAACCCCTTCAGTCGCAGCCTGCTACCCACCGGGCGGCCGCCCTACTACCCACAGAACCCCGTTGCAGCCTGTCCTCGCTGCTAGACTCGATGCAGACGCTTTCCTCCAGCCATCTCCCCAACTCACCCCGACTCGCCCCCAATGCCTCCTCTCCCCTCACCGCCGGCTTCCTTCTCCACGACGATCCCACCGTCTCCGACCAGACAGCCTCCCCTTTCATTCGCCAAGATCCGGGCCCTTCGCCCCCAACCGCAGACCAAGGAGCATCCACCCTCAAGCCCGCTGCCACGGTAGCCCGACAGCCCTCCTCCACTCGACGCCAGCGCGCCTCTGAACCGCCCTGTCATCGCCGACGACGCCAACACCTCGGACCCACCGCCCTTCTTCCTCCCCTCGACAAGTCGAGGACTTCGCCCTGCATCATGGAAACATATTGACGTGGTAGGTGAGTCTTTTTGAAGATATGAGTAAGCAGTATATGTATTATTATATAAACTTGTCTGTTACAACATTAGTGGTATTATTATAATATTAGTAAACTATTTTACCTTGTCCCTTGGTACTCACGAATTCATGCTTGAGCAGTAGCTTTAGGAGAAGAGGCTACTATCTGTTGGTATAAGTCAGTGGACCTATATGCTAGTCTTACTATTTTAATAAGCAGTACTTCCTATTTTTATGAACAGAATCCCCTAGGAGTTGTGAGCAGTGACTTTTAATGATGTATTATATGCCATGAGCATCACTAGGGTATAATGCATTATATGAGTTGGGTAATAATACTGTTAAGGATTCTCAGGGTTGGTATTAATCTTATGGTGCAGATAACCACGTCTCCCACCGCGATTCATCGTCGTTACCAGTCCCGACGTTGGACTCACACACGACCGTCAGACCAGGTTGGTGCCCTAACTTGTAGCGAACCCACACCATAGCAAATCAAACCCTAACTAAAAGTTGGACTACTACAATTAAATTTACTTTCCTACACCAGTAAAATGATGTCATTGTAGAAATCGACCATCGGACAACTTTTCTGTGCACATAGGGTAGTGGTCGACCTAGGTTGAATAAACACCAAAATGTGACTTATGACAATTTAGATAGTCCCGATAACCTAGACACGAACCCTAATAGGAATTACTGAAAACGAGGCCGGACACCATCGACGTGACCCTATTTCAGACGGACTTCTGCGGACGAGACGCTTGGACGAGACGCTTCGGGAGGACGACACACTCGCCATCGCAGGCAAGTGTATCCCACTTGCACTTTTGGCTGTGCTTAGGCCTTTGTTGGTTAGAATTGTTAATTGTGAACAAAAAGAACCGGACGTGAAATGATAGCGTCCGGGACGACTCTTGACGGCTCAGACTTGACGACGAAGTCTGAGCCTGACAACAACAACTTTTGATACTGTAGGGATATCATGTGTGTGCGTGTGTGCGGACACCCTAGAATAACCCTTCCCGTCATGTCACGTCCCGTCTCGTCTTGCACAGCCCGCTGGGCAATAGGGCACTCTCCGAGTGATCCCTTGTACTGATTCACAGCCTGCGGGCAATAGGGCACTCTCCAAGCTAGAGAGAGTGATCCCTTGTACTGATACACAGCCTGCGGGCAATAGGGCACTCTCCAAGCTACAGAGAGTGATCCCTTGTACTGATACACAGCCTGCGGGCAATAGGGCACTCGCCAAGCTAGAGCGAGTGATCCCTTGTACTGTTGTCTTGTCTTGTCTTCCTTGGGGTTTGGGGTTGAGTTGAGCGTGCGCACGACAAGAGGGTCTGATCCCCCTCGAACCGTAAGGCGTGAACCCTTTCGTGTCTCCCTTGTCTTGTCTCGTCTTGTCCCGTCACGTCCCGACTTGTCTTGACACCTGTAGGTTAGTCCCGTAGTTGGTAGCACACGCTACGACTACTACTTGTTACGCTTTACTTTCCTGCTACATTACTTCTTTTGTTACTCAGTTATAACCCCAACATGCTAATCAAGCAGTAAATCGTTGTTTAAAAGTTGACACACTTGCAGTTTGGTCTAACCCTTTTTGTAGACCTTACCTGGTGTACAGTTCCTTCTTTTGGTGCTGTACGTCAGGTGCTCAGCCAGAGTTCGTGGATGAGGCAGACTCACTGAAGTACGAGGAGCCGAGGACGTCGAACCAGGGTACGTGCTTGACAAGGACCAGACCTTGAGGTCTTTTTAGTCGTCACTTTCAGAGGTTACTGCTTTTAGTTTGATTTTAAGTATTTTGTTGCCATGCTTAGGCTTCTTTTTAGACTTTGTACTCGTTGGATATTATATCTCTAATTTAATGAATACAACTTCCTTTCTGTACTTTCTGTTGTTTCGAACTTCATTAATGCAAGAACCCTGAAATTTTTAAAATGGTACCCCTACAGACGCTTATTGGGTCCGAGCTTCTCAGCTCTGGCCTAAGCGGGCCTTAGTCACGCTTCGCCTCCGTATTTTTTGGGAAGCGGGGCGTGACACTTCCTCCAAGAGCCTTTGTTGGGCCGCTATCTCCTCGGCGAGCCCTTTGTCCCCCACTTCTTCATCGAACTGATGGTGAAGATTTCGCCTCACATTCGGGGGCTCAGAGGGGCCGTGGGCGCTTCGGCTCTGGCCGTTGCGAAGCCCGCCATCATCTTAGTGAAGGCCTCGAAGCTCTGCTGTACCCTACGGGCCGAGGCCTGAACCGTCTCGACCTCCACCTCGGGAGGCGGATTAGTCGTAGGAGTCATTGGGTGAGAGTGTGATTCTTGATTCATGGGGTCCTTGCCATGGTCAGGGTTTCGGTTGATTGGTATGGGATTTGACATGGGTGTGACCCTTTGTTTCCACAGACGGTGCCAATTGTTGCGGGGTAGAACTCGCGTACAATGAATTTATATTACGGGGAACCAAGGGCACGATGGTTATGTTTAGGATGGGATTAGGGTAGGCTGTTTGACAGGTGATTAGTGTGATGAAGGGGCTAGGCACACAACGAGGACCGACCACAGAATCGATTCCCCCGAGGACTCTGCCTTACGACCGCACTGCCGGAGGTAAGGGCGGAGCGCAATTCGTGACGACGGGCTGACCTGCAGAAGGAGCAGCTCGTCAGAAAGGCCGGGTTGGGGTCCAACCCTTAGCCTCTCTGATGCCTAAGTTAGTAATATGACTTAAAGCGGGGGCCAGGCACGCAGGTCGGACTAAGAGCGAGTCAACCGTACGTGTCGAGCTATCGGGAGTGGAAGAACAATGATATGGGAGACCTTTGCTCTTGTGTGTGAATAATGAGATTGAGAGTAAATTAGCCAACCCCCTCCCCGTTGGAGGCGGAGGGGTATTTATACCTGATGGAGGCGGTTAGGTGAGGCTGACCTAGCATGCTGACTCGGCGTGCTAAGCTAGCCTTGCTGTCAGCGAAAGCTTCAGACGAGGATGTCAGGATCAGGAGTGTCAACCATGCTTTTGTCAGACGGCGCAGTGGCCAGGGGCACTTTTGTCCGGATGTCAGGGCCGAAAGCATTAAGTGTCAGGAGGTGCAGCAGCTATGGGGGTGCTTTGTCAGATGGTCGGGCGACGGAAGTGTCAGTAGCATCCTTGTACTAGGTTGTTTGTCGTGTTCGATTGGCCAAAGAGTCGTCGGATCGCATCCGAGGAGCGGGGCTACCGGTGGGTCACCCCTGACTGTGGACATGCGGCCTGGTGGTACACCTCGCGTGCGATTCTCGGCGAGCTGGGGGGAACAGGGGCGTGATCAGCTGGGACCGTGGCGGAGTGCGCCCTTATCACCGGTCGAGGCGGGGTCCGCCCCTTCCCCAATCATGTCTGACTCCGGGGTCGACAAGCGCTCTACTGGCCTGGGAAAACAAGCAAGCGGTCCCCGAAGCTGGGGCGAGGAGAGTCCTGTCGCTGGGCCCGCTGGTCTTTGTGATGGAGGGGCGAGCCGGCAGGGTATCGGGCGGACTGGGATGGGAGGTCGGACTACCACGATCTGTAGGTCGTAACACACCAATTTCTCTCTCATCAGATTCCACACTTCTCAACTTTCCCCATTATACTTTCCTACAAAAGAACATGCCCTAAGCCGCCGACTTAGCAGTGGTTCTTTTTTTCAAAAATTGAATGGGTTAGACGTCTGATTGGTATCCACCAAATGTTTCATTCTGGCGGGATCTTATTTTTTTTTCAATAACTTAATGGATTAGACGGCTCATGATGATGCATCAGACGTCTGATGTGCCTGGAATCAAACCATCAACATTAAATCAAACACCTGTTGGGTAACTGTCAGATTTGAAAAAAAAATTAGGCGGTTGGATTACCGGAAATTTGATGGGGTTACACCAGATGTCTGGTTATCCACAGGCGGCAACTGACGTGCAACCATTCAACCATTAATTCAGCCATCCATTCGGAGGGCACAGGCTCTGAATCTGACGTTGCTCAGATTCAGGGGGATTCAGTCCCTGCTGGGGCCAGGGGCGGATCTGCCCTATGAGTTGCAGGGGCACGGGCCCCCACAAAAATTTGGAAAAAAATAGAATATATGTATGTGTACATGCATATATAAGCATGTATGTATATATGTATGTATATGTATTAGGTCCCACAAGAAATATATATGTAATAGAAATTGCCCGTGCCCAAAGGGCACTGTGGCAGTCGTCGCACGTGCGCAAATGTGGAGAGAAGTGGAGGCCAAAGCGAGAAAGTATGGATGTGTGTGTGTGTGTGTGTGTGGCAAAAGGAGTAAAAACAGGGATCGAATCGCCAAAAAAAACCCACCCCAAAATAATTCACCAAAAAACCCAACCAAATTTTTGGTTTCGCCACTGGCTGAGGCTGAATGGTTCAGCCCCGGAATGCTCTAATTATATTACATTGGGGGCTCGTACGTGATTTTAGAATATTTCCAAGGATATGATTGGTAAAAAGATGTTTTTGGCAAGTGCGGCTAATCACATTACACATTTTGCTAACAACATTGCATTTATTTACAAAAGTTACGCTCCCTTTGATAAACTTGGAACATGTAATGGCAAACTTATAAATAAACTAAAAATAATCCGTGCACCAATGTGTACGACTACGGAACCACAAAACCATATCAGGAACAGAATGCGGTGCACACGCGCAAACGAAAAGGAGTGAGAAGTGTATGTGTTTGTGTCTGTATTGTCAAGTTAAAATGATACACGCAAAAACCTTGGAGGTTAGAGGGGGGGAAATCCCCTAGGGCAAAAATGCAAATAAGTGAGATTGTGATTGTTTTTTTGGGATGATGAGGTAATGACAACCATGTAAATAAGTGAGGTGATAGGATTGTTTTGGCCTAGTTGGCATCTCATGTGGCAATGTGACATTGATACGTATGACAAACATGTCACCTAGGAAAAACCACCTCTATATATTGTACAACAGATGTAAAATGTGTAATGCGACATGCAGCACTCGCTTCGGGCGTTGGATTGGAGCCGGGGGACAGGCCGCGAACAGTTCAGGGATTCGAAAAATTCATTTTTTTTCCTGTTTTAACCTGCGCTCACACCTCACAAGGAAATATCATGGTTGCCATTTACATTTGGGTTCAAATTTCTGGGAGGTTGGTATCTCTGTGACAAAGAAAACAGAAGGGTAAAAAAGGGACGCTCTCGTGCGAGAACTTCCCTCGTTGGTCGTTGATTGAGTGCCGTTTCCGGACCGTTGATTTTTTTCTTTAATTTTTTTTAAAAAAATTCAGTTTGAAATCGGGAAAGAGAACAAGAGAAGGGTAAAGAGAGAGACACATGCAGCCAAATCCAGTCGCTTGAAACATGGAAGCAGCCGTGGCCCAGTTGCAGCATGGGCGCGGGGTTGTTCAGTACTGCTTTTGCCTCGGCTTCTTATGTGTTGGATTTTGCTTCTGTCTAGCCCATGTGATGGGCTTATATTGTAAGCGGATCGGGTCGGATCCATAATTAACCCCACCATTATCATATACGAAATTCGGATTCAGACTCAAATTCCGGTTGGATCAGGCTCGGTTTAAAGTAAATTTGTGCAAGTTATTGTTTTTGATGTTATAATCCTATTTTGTCATATAAAAATTGATAAAAATTGAAATTTATCCCTCATCTGTAGTATAAAACATTTGTTTTTATAATTTCAACAATTAGATTATAGTGAAATTTATCATGATGAGTGTTCCTTATCGCTCAAATCATTTTGAGTTTGTTATCAATTTTTCGTGTTCATTATCGGGATATTCGGGTTTGATATTGGCTGTTTTTTAACTAGAGCATGTTGTCCAAACCGACTACCCTAGTGACGCCGACGTTAAGTGTGATGGATTGAAGGAATTAAACAACCAGAGAAAAGAAACCAACGATATTTTCATTTCCCTTGACGTCTTTAAATATACAAATCATCAAGTGTATAACAGTAATCTACAATATAGTCTGATATGAATCCTGATTGGTTGGTAACACATTAAATGTCATTGATGTGATCCCGGTCTTTGAGGGATTTAGTTTACTATCCTTTATAATCTTTACAGCATGTGGTTCTATTGGGTTGATTTTCCGTTGTTATGTGTTGGCATTAGTGGCACTAGATTTGGAGTGTTTTGGTTGAGCAATCTGATCATGTTCTGTACATGCTTGAGTCATGTCGTAAGTCATGTCATAATATTGTTCACAACATGCGGTATCCGGAATACAGTTGCAGAATTTCTGTCTTCAGGAATGTAGATCTTGTTATTGCTGCTCCGTTCAGATCTAATTTACTTGCTCAGAATCTCGTGGAAATCTTGGTGGTTACTATATTTATGGGGAAATATCTGCATGCGATTTGATAGAATTATTTACCCGAATTTGTTAAATGGTTCTTTGAGTTTTGGGAATATTTACCCGAAATGGTTCATTAATATATGGACGAAAAATTTGCTTGAGATTTTAATTGATTCTATTTGCCGAAATAGATCCTTGATTGATGTGAGTGAATATCCACGTGAGATCTTATATGACTATTTACCCAAAATAGTCCCTTGAATTATGGGCAGAAAATCTGCTTGAGATTTGATTGAACTGTTTATCCGAAACAGTTCCTTTATTGGTGGAGCTCGATACAAAAGGTTCTCAAGAAATTTCGGCTAGGGTTTACCTTTCAGAGATTAGTTCATCATCATGGGAAGGAGGCTGACAGCTACGGGAGTAGGGACCAAATGGAGTTTGATTCAGGTCAGTTTGGGCAAGGGGATCTTGCAGTTTCTACATCCGGGGACGGATGCTGACGGCTACACAGGTAGGGATCAAATGGAGTTTGATCTAGTCAGTTTTTGCAAGGGGATCTTCTGGTTTCTACATCCTGGGAAGGAGGCTGACAGCTACGCAGGTAGGGATCAAAAGGAGTTTGATCTAGTTAGTTGGTGCAAGGGGATCTTGCGGTTATTACTCCATGGGTTTGATTGGAATCACCTATTGCGGTTTGTATTAAGGGGGAGTGTGTTCCTCCTAATGAGATTGCACTATTAATGATTGTAATCGTTTTGATATATTGGAGTAATCTAATTTTTCTGAGCGTGGCCCCTTAGATGTAAGTGTGTGTAATGCCCTGCTAAGCTACTGCACAAGTACTAGAGGGGGGAAGGGGGGGTGAATAGTACTTTAAAATAATTAAGAGGCTAATTCCTAATTACCGTGCAAACTCTACCAATTAATGCGGAAATGCGGAATAGTAAATAATTGACAACAAATAAACAATCGCAAACAAGCAATATTACTGGGTTCGGATCCACCCAAGTATCCCCGACTTGTTCCCGGTGATCCTACGTCCCAACCACCCGGATCCCCTCCGGATACTTGAGTTAGAAACCCTAACTCAAGATTTCCACTATGAAATACTTGTGAAAAACCTTCACAAGTCAAATCATACACAAATGAAATTTGTGACTCCCACAAACCGGGATCACAACCACTCTCACAACCGAGAGTAAAACACTTACAAAATGAAAGTAAATGAAATAGAACTTCTTACCGACAAAATACCTATGCCTTGAGTAATACTTACGAATTAGGGCAAAGATGATTTTGAGGAAGAAGAAGTGGCACCAAACCCTAGCTCCAAGACGTAGATCAGCGATGGAGAGCTATGAGGTTGATGGTGACCTAGAATCAAGCACTTGGCTTAGAAGGCTCACACTCAATGAATCTCTCTTTTGAAATAAGAGTGAGAAGAGATTCAAGATTGGAATGAAAGAGCTTTGAATGGGATTGAATGATTTCTCTTTGATCTCTAAACTTGTCTTAATATCAGCCTTGCGTGCAATGAATGCAGCTCAACAAGTATATATAGGTTACAGGAAAGAGAGAGAGAAAAACGTTTCAATTAAAGCTCCAACGGCTCTATTCTGAACCAAACTAGTCGGTCAAAGAACAACCACTGACCGACTAGTTCATCAACTAGTCGGTCGGTCAATCAACATGAACCGACTAAGTGGTGAACAGGAAATAGGTCGAAGTTCAGACAAGCAGAACTAGTCGGTTAAAGCACACTTGCCAACCGACTAGTTTCACAACTAGTCGGTCGGTGAGTTAACTTAGACCGACTAAGAGATAAAACAAATAGTCTGAGTACAAATTGAATTAGTCGGTCCAAGAACAAAAGTTGACCGACTAGTTCATCAACTAGTCGGTCGCCAATTGTGCATAGACCGACTAACGACAAACAGTAACTTGGCATGTACAGTAGAAGCTCAACTAGTCGGTCTAAGAAGGATCACTGACCGACTAGTTCACAAACTAGTCGGTCGGTGATTCAACGTAGACTGACTAACTGTAAACAGTAAAGAGCTATGATTTGAGAAGGCAAACTAGTCGGTCCAAGAAGCATTGCCGACCGACTAGATTACCATCTAGTCGGTTGGTTCTTCTTCTTGAACCAACTAACATGCACAAGAAGTCGCGAATCGAAGCGCGATGCTTCGGAAAGTTAGTATGGACTTCTTACAAGTTCCTAGCTCTAAGATAGGAGCGTTATGAAGATTAAAACGTAAGACCTACTCAAGGCTTAACATTCTATGGAACGAAGCTAAAAGACAATAAATAAAGCTTGACGAACCGTCTTCGAAAGCTTCGATCCGAATCTTCATGACTTCTAAAATGGTCCAAAAGCTTCAACGAAGCTTTAGGCATATGATCACGTGCTTTGAGAAGTCTCGAGACGTCGCTTTGGATGTTCATATGAATTTGGCGACGATCTCCATAACTGCGCTCACAAATTGTTAGTTCACAATATATTTATGTTTGTTCATCATCCAAAACCAAATCCGGGGAGTCCAATATCCAACATTCTCCCCCTTTTTGGTGATGACAAACCAACATAAATAATAATAAAAAATAATGATTCAAATGTAATTTACTTACTCCCCCTGCATTGATGACACGTTAATTCCAAAATGAATAATAATAATACGCATCAAGCAGACGAGTAAAGTATAAAAATGAGAATCCATTATTGAAATATAGGATTTGAAATCCAATTTTTATATCTTAACTCCCCCTGAATCTAACATATCAAATTAGATTCTTGGAAAAATGCTTAAATTATCATTTAGCACATGTCATTATTATATCTCTCCCCCTTTGGCATTAGCAAAAAGAGTGGGAGGAGATCAACGACAACAACAAGGGCTTCAAATGTTAGCACGGGAGTCGTAGAATACGACCACGGTCCAAAGGACACCAAAGAAAAATACGAATGAAATCAAGGCGTGTCAATGAGACCAAAGTCGAAAAACGATAAATAACATCATCAAAACTCAAATTAATTTTACGAATTGAGTTATGGAATATACTCTCCAATATCAACATTCTTGGTTAATTTAGTGCATGGAAAACAATTCTATGTTTTCATAAAATGAATTCTATTTAACCAAGTATTATCGTCGAGCGACGAAACCAAACATCAGATACATATAAAAATATTAAATGTGCACAACAAAATGAAATGTGAACATCGATGTATATATATATATATATATATATATATATATATATATATATATATATATATATATATATATATATAAATGAAGCATGAGTACATCAAAAAGATACATCCGTCAACATACAAAATGCGATCCAACGATCGAAGCACAAGAAATACAACATCATATCACACATATATAAGAGTGTCACAAAACATACATCACCATCAAAATACACCAAAATATATGAAGATACATCAAAATACATCAAAATGTCAAAATCATCCAGAACCCCGCTCTATCCTACCCAAACTCTCTCACAAAAATATCTATCATCCAAGGAGCATCAGAGAGTCCTCAAGGAAGCTCAAGAGGAAGCGACAGGATCTGCAGCAGCAGCAGGCTCTGCAGGAGTGGAGGTGGTCACCGGGTCAGCTGTAGTGTCCACGAGAGCGACGGATGTGAAAAACTCTGGAGCAGCAACAGTAGTGGCCTCGGGAGCACCAGTCAGAGCATCCACCGCAGGAGCGGTGGCAACAGGAGTACTCTCAGGGTCACCAGCAGACGAAGCAGCAACAACTCCAGAAGTGCCCTCGGGGGCACGAGTAGAATCACGAACCAGCTCCTCAATCTCCTCCTCGTCCAACTCCTCCTCGTCAGAGACTGACGGAGGGATCTCAATACCCAGACGTGAGGCAATACGAGAAAGTATCTCCTCAGTCCGAGCATAACGAGACTCCATACGTCGCACTGAACGCATGAGCTCGTCAAGAGTGGTAGAGGGAGCAGCTGAGGTAGAGGCAGAGGCAGACACAAACGCTGAAGGGGTCGTCCTCTGAACGTGACGGAGTGCCGCAAGAGACTTCTTAACGGCCGTCGTGTTCAGAGGGGGACCGAGAGGACGCTCATCGTCAGGCGGAAGTGTGACACGGAAGTGGCAAAAAACAAGGGTCAACAAGCAATGATATGTGTAACGGCCACTTCTGGTCGTACGTATTCTGTGCGTAGGTTGATTTGTGTGCGTATTTCTGTATTGATTTTATTATGGTAATTCCATAGTTCCGACGCGCGACCGAACCCCGTATTCATGACCCTCGCAGAGACGCGATCATCCCGATATTTTCCTTTTAATTTTTGGATGCTAAATGACGAAGCTATAAAAATCGGATTATTAATAATTATTAATGTTTATAATATTTCCTTTTCAAACTATTATGTTACGGTTGTAATATTTCCAAAATTAAAGTTTTCTTTTAATAAACTCTTTTAATAAATTTGCTTTTAACTAATTAGCCTATATTCAGTTGTAAGTGGGTTTTGATTTAGAATCTTTGTTTTAAAAAAAAAAGAAATACAAATTCTTAAGGATCCTAACAACTAAAGTATCATACGGTTAGTTTTAAACAAATCCAATCAAAAAAAAATTTAAAAACAGATCCTAAACCTAATATTATCAAATCCCAACTGCCCCCTCTTTTCCCCACTTCCCACGTCACCCAGCCCTCAAACCATTTCCCCCACGTTCTCTCCCTCTCTCTAATGTCTCCCTACTAATAGGTTAGCAGGCTATCTCTAGGTTACACGTGATTTTTAAATCCCTACTTTCTTTCCTCCCAGCCATTGAAACCTACGCCCTTCCCTCCACGGGACGCCATCACCAAAGCTCGCAGCCACCCTCCTCCCACGCAAACAACGCCACCGGACCCAACGCCATTCCTTCATTCCACAAGCACGACGCACGCCCGTTCAACCTCGACAGCCCCCTCATCTCCTACTTCCCGACGGCCTGTACAACCGTGCCCAACCTCTTCAGCTCGCCATTGAAACCCTCCGACAACCTTCGAACACTCGCGCCCAACCTCAGGTCACGTCTCCTCACTCCGAGCAGCGGCGCCTGTCCAACCACCACCTCGCCGCTGCTGTAGACCGCATCGACTCCCTTCCGAAGCCGTCACTAGCCGCGCCGCCGCGTCACCAGTCCGTCGTCGTGATCCATTTCCCCTGTAAGCAAACCAAATCAACCGTGAGTTCATTTATATTTATATGCATGCAGTAGTGGGGTTAATAAGCATAATATATGAATGGCCAGAAAGAGAAATTTGTAAGGTGTGATCATTCTTGCAGAACAATTTACCCGATACCTAATGCATTTTACATCAATCTTATATGAAATATGATAAAACACAGTCTATAATCCTATATAATTATTTAGTTGGTAAAGTGATGTGTAGGTTCTGATTATATGATATTAGTTCTGATAGTAATTCTACACCTACGTGTATGATGCCAACAGCATGAGTGACCCTTGATATAAGAGTAGTTATTGGTTTAAAACACGTAAATTATCATTTGGTGCTAAATACCAGTAAGTTATTAATATGATTAGTTCATAACTAAGTTAGTTTACACACAGCAACCTCTTTAAACCGTGAGTGATAGACATTGCCTCTGGTTTTATATTTGTTCCTATTTTTTTTAGTTGGCACTTAATTTAACAGTGCTTTGGAGTTGCGATTAATGCTAGTGTGCTGCCAATTTGAAGTGAATTGTTTTTCTTGGCCTATTCAGTGCGTGAAGAGACTACAGATATTAGTTTACATTATGCTTTGAATGCTTTGAACCTGAACCTAGGCACACCATGCGTACCAATAAAATAGAAGGACTTTGAATAGGCTGTGAGTTCCATGCGAAACTAGTCTCATGCTGACAGTACACATCTTGTTGTAGAGAGATACATTATAATCATGTTAGTAGGCAGTTTCACACTATAAGGAATAATGTGTGAGACTAATGAACAGTACCCTAATGGTACGAAACAGTGACCATTTTCGATGCATGAACATAGCTCAATGTGGACAGTACTGCTATATATATAACAGTTAGGAATAATAGAATATAAACACCCTATGGTAGAAGACCTAATGAAAATGAATTATTTGATATGTTGGAGTGAACCTAATTCAGAGATATATTTAATCAACAGAGAACCAGTCATTTCATAGCGTAACGCTCGACGAGACGAACCCACGACAACCGACACCACCGGAAACAGGCAAGTGAAACTTGCCAACCTTTCTTTAGGCCATGTTTTAGGCCAATTTTTGTACTAGCGTGAAAGAGACTAGAGCGTGAAATGATAGCGATCTAGGCGCAACTTTGAGATCTAGCTTGACAACGAAGCTAGATCCGACACCTTACCATATCATTCATGCATAGATATCTGCCATGTTTAAATTCCTTAACTGTACGCATTTGAATTGTTAACTGCCATGCATGGCATCTTACATGTCATCCTAGTCAAACTTGCATCGTAGCACACGCTACACTACTTGTACAATCCATGTTTCCGTGTTACCGGCTAGGCACCCGTTATGCGGGCATAACCCTACGCCATCCGTGTTAAAAACACTTCCTGGCTCGTGATCCAGAAGCGAGCATTCCGTGTTCGGGGGTAATGCCCTGGCTCGACACACGTGGAGGGGTAGGGATAAACGGTCACTTGAGTGTAAGAGTTGGCCCGTACAGCCACTCTAGCCAAAGGACGGAATCTCTGAGCACGACGCGATTACAATTCCAGTACTTGTCCTTTACTTGTTTACTTGCCATGCCCTGTCATTTGTCATTTTATATCCATGTCATACTTTGCTTTAGAACTGTTAGGTTGCTTTACTTTTATAGTTTCCTTGCACAAGTCTTTTTAGACTTGCTGACATGTGCCCCTTCTCTTTGGGTGACACATGTTAGTTGCTGAGCCAGAGACAGTTGCGGAGAGTGACGAGTTCGTGGAGTTCGTGCCCGAACCCGTTGGTGACGTGGAGTACGAGGACACTGGTGATCAATCTTAGAGATCTTTCGTACTCTTCTTTTGTTAGCTGCGGTTGTCGGTGAGTAGCACCGTTTTGTTAGATTCTGTTGGCCATGCTAGGCCTTTTGCTTTTGACTCTTTTGGTTTGCCTGGTGGCATTTTCTGGTTGTTGGACTTTTGTTGGACTATGAGCTGGAATAATGTTATATTATTTGTCTCTCTTTTCCTATTATTGTTATTGTTGTTCTGAGTCACATTACAGGGACCTGCTACTTCGTTTTAATTGACGCTTAACGGACTTGCGGCTTTGCAGCTTCAAGTCCGTGCGGACCTTCTCACGCTACGCCTCCATGTTTTTGGGAAGCGGGGCGTGACAATATGGGATATGCGCAGACTTCGTGGACTTCCGAATACACTCGAAAGAATCCATCTTATCGAGTATACTCCGGGCCTAGTTAATCTCGCTACCCATGAAGATGGCATAGATTAACTTCAGAAATGGCTGAGATGGCAAAGAAGAGGAGCCGCACTTAGGAAGTAAGCACGACTTCAGAATTAGGTTCAGGACCCAGCCATTGGGCTTGAATGACTTAGAGGGTATGCCAATCATGGCGGGAGGAATCTCATGGAAGATCTCAGAGAGAATGACCTGATCGAGAGAAGAGATATCATCAACAGAAATGTCTGAGGGGAGGAGGCCAGACGGCGAACAACCGATCAACTAGCCTAAGATTTCTGCCGTGAGGACTATCGGAGTCCCCAAGACAGTAGTCTCAATCGAGTGGGTCGCGTCGTACTGACCCCGGATCCTATTGGTATAGAAAAGTTTCACTAGGCGAGGGTAGGGATGGGGATTCGCCTTAGGGTCATACCGAAGATAATCGATAAGACCCGAAGACGACAGAAGATCTGTGAGGCCAGGGAAGTCACTAAACTGAATGAAATGCTCCAGAAGCAGCGGGCAGTGTTCGATACGGTTGTAAGCCGCGAGACACAACGGGTCGTCGCGACACAACGAGATATCGATACCGCCAACCGGCATCGGAGCCTTTCCCTTAGGCTGACGGGTACGGGGTCAGGAGCTAGAGTCAGGTTGCCTAGGAGGAGGTGAAGGTTCCCTATGGGTCTCAGTCTCGGGTATATACTCCGTGTCAGAATCGGAAGGAGGAGTCGGGGCACGGAGAGACATAGGCTTGGGCTTGGGCTGAGATTGGGCTCGGGGCTTTGCTGTCGCCGATCTCTTACACTTAAGAGGAGGCGAAGACGAAGAGGGTTGGGTAGTCTTCGAACGGTGTTTCGGAGGGGTTCGCGTAGGTTGATCGGGATCCGTAGGGTATGGCTCTATGGTCATAGGCGATGGGCTCGTAGGACGGATCGGAAACCTTGTCTTCGCCATTAGCGCGACGAGACAAAGCACGAACACTAGAGATCTAAAACCCTAGCCGAATTAGATATAACCCTAGCCAAAATCCTAGAGGCTGAAATGAAAACCCTAGAGATTGGAAACCCTAGACAGGAGATGGGAGAGAGGGGGGTTTACCCTAGGAGGAGGTCGACAGCCGGAGAGATGGTCGGAGTTGGCCGGAATCGACAGAGAGGGAGGAGGGAGACCAAACGGCACGGGGGGGGGTATGAGCTGGAGAGAGATTTTGATCGACTAGAAATGAGAATAGTCGGTCGGATGAGCTTTTAATCGAACGGAATGCGAAAAGACAAGACAGTCACCGTCACAACTAGTCGGTCACAGTTCAAGCACTGACCGACTAGATCACGATCTAGTCGGTCGGTCAATGAGCTTGAACCGACTAGTTGTAAACAGTAACTGAAGCCAAATTTCCTGACAAGATTTAGTCGGTTTAAGCTCATTCACTGACCGACTAGAACTGAATCTAGTCGGTCGGCCAATGAACTTGGACCGACTAAGAGAGTCCAAAAATTGAAAATTTTGAAATTTTGATTTCTCTCCTAATCGCTCTTGGACGAAACATCGAAATACTCTCATTAATCATTATACTAACCCATTAAACATCGAAAATCTGAAATTTGACGTTTACGAACAAATCGAGCGAAAATTCCGAAAATTCAACAAAAATCCAGAAAATTCCAATAAATCTAGCATGTGCAAATATAATGAAATTTCCATAGCATGCAAGATTCTTGAATAAAAATGAATCCTAAATCTCGGATTCACCCATAATCCCCAATTCTCGACGTAACCGCACAAAGGAGTCTTCCTTTAGGGGTTTCGTGAAAATATCAGCGATTTGCTTCTGGTTTTCAACGTACACTAATATGATGTCCTTTTAGCAACATGATCATCTAAGAAATGGTGTCGGACATCTATGTGTTTCGAACGGGAATGGTGTACCAGGTTCTTGGAGAGACATATTGCACTTTGGTTGTCCACCATGATAGGGCAAGTATCACAGTTTATACCAAAGTCTTTAAGTGTGTGTCTCATCCAAAGAACTTGAGCACACGCGGCACCGGCGGCAATATATTCCGCCTCGGTGGTTGAAAGTGATACGGAATTCTGCTTCTTGGAAAACCAAGAGACAAGAGAATTTCATATAAAATGGCAAGTGCCACTAGTACTTTTCCTATCGGATTTGCATCCCGCATAATCTGCGTCACTATATGAGATTAACTCATACGTGCTAGATTTTGGATAAAGAAATCCAAAATCAAGTGTATAACTTAAATAACGGAAAATACGCTTTACCGCTACTAAGTGAGATTCCTTAGGTTGAGACTGATAACGAGCACATACACATACGGCAAACATTATATCGGGCCTACTTGCGGTAAGATATAGTAAACTACATATCATACCTCGATATAGACGAATGTCAACATCTTTTCCGCCCGCATCTTTATCTAGATGTGTAGTAGTGCTCATCGGAGTCTTTTTCCCGGAGGCATTCTCCATTCCAAATCGCTTTAGCAATTCCACCGTATACTTCGTTTGGTGGATGAAGATTGCATCGTTCATTTGGCGAATTTGGATACCTAAGAAATATTTGAGCTCACCCGTGTGGCTCATCTAAAATTGATCCTTCATCACATTAGAAAACTCTTCGCAAAGAGCAAAGTTAGTAGCACCGAAAATGATATCATCAACATAAATTTGAACTAAAATTATATCATTATTCGAATACTTAACAAATAATGTGGAATCAACTTCTCCCATTTTAAAACCCAAATCCAAAAGAAAATTCTTTAAACGGTCATACCAAGCTCGAGGAGCTTGTCTCAAACCGTAAAGTGATTTCTTAAGTTTGAAAACATGATTTGGAAATTTTTCATTTATAAAACCCGGAGGTTGAGAAACATAAACTTCCTCAACCACATCTCCGTTTAAAAACGCATTTTTTACATCCATTTGAAATAATTTAAAATCCTTATGGCATGCAAAAGATAACAATAATCTAATTGATTCTAATCTAGCTACCGGAGCAAAGGATTATTCGAAATCAATACCTTCCTCTTGCCGATAGCCTTGATCTACTAACCGAGCTTTGTTCCGGACGACGACTTGGTTTTCGTCGGTCTTGTTCTTGAAGATCCACTTTGTCCCTATGACGGTGTGGTTCTTCGATGGCAATGGAACAAGCTCCCAAACCTCATTCCTCTCGAATTGAATGAGTTCCTCTTCCATTGAAAGGATCCAAGCGCTATCTTCGCATGCTTCATTAACATTCTTTGGCTCAATCGAGGAGGCAAAGGCACAATGATCGAAGTGGTTGACTTGAGATCTCGTCTTGACACTATCATGGATATTGTCAATAACTTGCTCATGAGGATGGTCACGAACGGTGTGAAGCCGTTTGGGAATTCCTTGATCACTAGGAACATTCTCAACAACTTCATTAGTCGGGTTAGTATCAATAGAATCAATAGAATCAATAGAGTTAGAATTACCAATTGAATCACATAAGACATCCATGGAGTCATCATCATTAGTAATTCTAGTTGGAACAAATCCTTCATTAAATGAAACATGAAGCGATTCCTCGATCGTTGAGGTTCGTTTGTTGTATATCCGGTAGGCTTTGCTACGTGAGGAATACCCAACAAAAATCCCCTCATCGGATCTTGGATCGAATTTGTCTAAACTGCCATACGTGTTCTTAATAAAACATTTCGAACCGAAAACACTAAAATGTTTAACTTGAGGCAACCTACCAAACAACAATTCATAACAAGTTTGTTTAGTGCCGGTCCTCAAAAGTATTCTATTAAACACATAGCAAGCGGTGTGTACCGCTTCCGCCCAAAATTGATGGCCAAGTTGGTTATCATTAAGCATAGTGCGAGCACACTCCACTAGCGTCTTATTCTTTCTCTCAACAACACCATTTTGAGGAGGTGCGCGAGGGAATGAAAAGATGTGTGTAATACCAACTTCATCACAAAATGTCTCAAAAGACTCATTCTCAAATTCTCCTACATGATCACTACGAATAGTGACAATGGTGGTTCCTAAGAGATTTTGTACTTTCTTAACAAAAATTGTGAAGTTTTCAAAAGCTTCATTTTTATTACATAATGAAAATACCCAAGTAAACCTAGAAAAGTCATCAACGATGACAAGTCCATATCGTGCATTTCCTAATGAAGCAACTCTAGTTGGCCCAAATAAATCTAGATGTAATAGCTCTAGTGGCCGCTTAGAAGAAATGCTTTTCTTAGGTTTAAAAGACGATTTTGGAAGCTTGCCTCGTTGACCCGAGTCACAAAAGCTTTTCTTTTGAAAGACAAGCTTAGGGAAGCCTCTAATAGAATTTAACTTGGAAAGCTTAAACAGTGTTCCAAAGTTCACATGACCAAAACATCGATGCCATAAGTGTTGTTCACTTGTGTTGGCAATGAGACATTGTTCATGCGATCTCGGAAGATCTAGGATGTATATATCCTTATGGCGTGTGCCGGAAAGCAATAATTCATTATTATCTTTTCTTAAAATATGGCACATTCCTTTCGCAAAGCTAACTTTGTAACCTTTGTCACAAAGTTGACTTATTGAAATAAGATTGTGGTTTAATTCTTTAACAAGGTAAACATCACTTATTAGGAGTTTAGAAGGATTACCCACTTTACCAACATCAATGATGGTTCCGCTCTCGTTGCCTCCAAAGACGACGCGGTTTCCATTTGCAATGGGCACCACTCCGGAGAGCAATTGAGCGTCACCCGTCATGTGTTTTGAACACCCGCTATCGAGTATCCAATTCCCCTTGGAGCTAAATTTAAATTTGTTGCTCCGTTTCTTTCTCTTGAGTACCTAAAGATAGAAAATTTCATATCATGGTACCCATGATCATTGGATCCAAAAGATTAGACCTTTGGAAGCCAAGTCCAATTGGACTTAGACTTCCCCACATAATTACTATTATGCACAACATTCAAAAAATAAGCATTCATGTAAACTTGTTTTTCATCCATGCTTGTGTCCTTTGGGCTCCAAATTGTGAAGATTTTGGGAGCCCACATCCTATTGGGTGCATGCATGCGTTGTTGATTTCTACGTGATGCATGACGTGGATAGGCATAAGGAACATGATGGAATGGTGCATGTGGATAATTATTCATACGATGATGTGTGTGTACATATGCATGTGGAGGAACACGTGCATGAGGGTGTTTCACATGGTGTGCACGTTCCCGTGAACGTGTAGCATAGAAATCATCGTATGCGTGAGCCGGTGGAGTAGGACGTGTGTTCCTACGTGGCATAGTATTTGTGT
Source organism: Scilla litardierei (assembly GCA_030789695.1). Classification (NCBI taxonomy): domain Eukaryota; kingdom Viridiplantae; phylum Streptophyta; class Magnoliopsida; order Asparagales; family Asparagaceae; genus Scilla; species Scilla litardierei. The sequence goes on from JAULAV010008417.1 coordinate 225,882, forward strand.
ACATGTAAGCATGACCCTTCTTTGGAGGTCTACCCAAAGTGGGTTTCTTTCCGAAAGAGGGTGTGTACGAGGTGGAAGCACCATTGGTAGGTGAACTACCAATAGAGTGTTTGCTACCACTCGTTGAGTCATCGGAAGTTGGCCTAACAAAAGTAGTGGCCGATTTGGATGAACTTCCCATCGTATACCCCAAGCCAATGTGGTGTTTGGCCGGAGGTAAGACATTTAGGATATTATCCAAATGGCCCTTACCCTTATTGAATTCATTGATTCGGCCTAATGTGTTCTCATATTTCTCGGTGAGAGAACACAAAGAACCATCCAAAGTGGATACTTGCGATGTGAGCACATAAACACGAGATTTGAGATTTTCATTCTCAATACTCAAAGTCGAGTTTTGAGAAGTCAAATCCGCTATCTTATGTTCTTCCGTATCCTCAATGCTAACATGTTCAAGTTGAGACTTGAGATTTACAATCTCATTTTTCAACTCTTCAACAACGGTGTCGTTGTTGGTGATGATAGTTTTAGGCGAGTTTTGGATGCTAGCTAAATCATCTTTTACTTTAGTATACCTATTTACTAACTTAGTGTATTTAGACCATAGTTGCTCATTAGCATTTCTAAGGTCATCAATGGTTACCTCATCGCCTTTGTTGTCGCTATCATCGGAGGAGGCATCTTTATCTTGCTCCTCTCTAGCCATGAAGCACATGTGTGCTTGCTCCACTTGCTCATCATCCGACTCTCCGCTAGAGGAATCATCGGAGTCGGTGAATGTCCCGACAAGCCCCTTTTTGTACCCTTTCTTGTACTTCTTGGACTTGTTGAACTTCGGCGCCTTCCACTTCTCCTTGTATTTGTTTTGAGGACACTCCGCTTTCATGTGTCCGGGCTTGTTGCATTGAAAACACAAAGGAGAGGAGGCGTTAGAAGAATTAGACTTTGACTTTTTTTTGAAGTTACCTTTCCGGAAGAACCGGTTGAACTTCTTTTCCATGAGTGCCATGGACTCCAAGTCCAACTCGTCTTCCGAGTTTTCATCATCGGTCGATGTGGAAGTTGATGGAGTGGCCTTGAAAGCAATAGCATTCTTCTTTGGCTCGTCTTGCTTTAGGTAGGACTTCATCTTTTCTTGCAACTTCAACTTGCTATCCTTGCGTACCTCATAATACATCAAGGTACCCATTAGTTGAACAACGGTATAAGTTTTCATATCATTACCTTCCTCGATGGCGAAGGTCCGTTTCTCCCAACTAGAAGGAAGTCCATCGATTATCTTCGAGACTTTCTCCTTTTGGGTGTAGGTTTTACCGAGAGCCTCCAACTCGTTTGTGATGTCGACGAAGCGAGCATAGTACTCCTTCATCTTCTCACCCTGTAGCATATAAAATAACTCGTAATCTTTATTAACTACAACGAGTTTAGAGTCTCTTACCCTACTTTTCCCTTCATGCAAGATGAGGAGGGAGTTCCATATTTGATATGCACTCTTACATGTGCATATCTTGTTGAAATCCTCGGGCTCCAAAGCACATTGCAAGGCGTTCATTGCCTTGGCATTGCATACCTCCGTGGCGATCTCCGCGGGAGTCCACTTCTCGAAATCTTCTTCGACGGGCTCGACATACTCCTTCATTGTGGCCCTCCATAGTGAAGCACTCCGGAGGAAAGTTTCCATCCGGCATTTCGAGTACCCGTAATTGGTACCGTTGAAGAATGGAGGCCTCGTTGAGGAATGTCCTTCCATCACCGAAGACGCTCCTTCACGATTCTTGAAGGTGCTATAGTCGGAAGGTGGACGAACGGTCTTGTTGTCGTTGGCAGACATAGCTATAGACTTGGCTCTGATACCAAATGTAATGCCCTGCTAAGCTACTGCACAAGTACTAGAGGGGGGGTGAATAGTACTTTAAAATAATTAAGAGGCTAATTCCTAATTACCGTGCAAACTCTACCAATTAATGCGGAAATGCGGAATAGTAAATAATTGACAACAAATAAACAATCGCAAACAAGCAATATTACTGGGTTCGGATCCACCCAAGTCTCCCCGACTTGTTCCAGTGATCCTACGTCCCAACCACCCGGATCCCCTCCGGATACTTGAGTTAGAAACCCTAACTCAAGATTTCCACTATGAAATACTTGTGAAAAACCTTCACAAGTCAAATCATACACAAATGAAATTTGTGACTCCCACAACCCGGGATCACAACCACTCTCACAACTGAGAGTAAAACACTTACAAAATGAAAGTAAATGAAATAGAACTTCTTACTGACAAAATACCTATGCCTTGAGTAATACTTACGAATTAGGACAAAGATGATTTTGAGGAAGAAGAAGTGGCACCAAACCCTAGCTCCAAGATGTAGATCAGCGATGTAGAGCTATGATGTTGATGGTGACCTAGAATCAAGCACTTGGCTTAGAAGGCTCACAATCAATGAATCTCTCTTTTGAAATAAGAGTGAGAAGAGATTCAAGATTGGAATGAAAGAGCTTTGAATGGGATTGAATGATTTCTCTTTGATCTCTAAACTTGTCTTAATATCAGCCTTGAGTGCAATGAATGTAGCTCAACAAGTATATATAGGTTAGAGGAAAGAGAGAGAGAGAAAAACGTTTCAATTAAAGCTCCAACGACTCTATTCTGAACCAAACTAGTCGGTCAAAGAACAACCACTGACCGACTAGTTCATCAACTAGTCGGTCGGTCAATCAACATGAACCGACTAAGTGGTGAGCATGGAATAGGTCGAAGTTCAGAAAGGCAGAACTAGTCGGTCAAAGCACACTTGCCAACCGACTAGTTTCACAACTAGTCAGCGGTGAGTTAACTTAGACCGACTAAGAGATAAAACAAATAGTCTGAGTACACATTGAATTAGTTGGTCCAAGAACAAAAGTTGACCGACTAGTTCATCAACTAGTCGGTCGTCAAATGTGCATAGACCGACTAACGACAAACAGTAACTTGGCATATACAATAGAAGCTCAACTAGTCGGTCTAAGAAGGATCACTGACCGACTAGTTCACAAACTAGTCGGTCGGTGATTCAACGTAGACCGACTAACTGTAAACAGTAAAGAGCTATGATTTGAGAAGGCAAACTAGTCGGTCCAAGAAGCATTGCCGACCGACTAGATTACCATCTAGTCGGTTGGTTCTTCTTCTTGAACCAACTAACATGCACAAGAAGTCGCGAATCGAAGCGCGATGCTTCGGGAAGTTAGTATGGACTTCTTACAAGTTCCTAGATCTAAGATAGGAGCGTTATGAAGATTAAAACGTAAGACCTACTCAAGGCTTAACATTCTACGGAACAAAGCTAAAAGACAATAAATAAAGCTTGACGAACCGTCTTCGAAAGCTTCGATCCGAATCTTCATGACTTCTAAAATGGTCCAAAAGCTTCAACGAAGCTTTATGCATACGATCACGTGCTTTGAGAAGTCTCGAGGCGTCGCTTTGGATGTTCATATGAATTTGGCGACGATCTCCATAACTGCGCTCACAAATTGTTAGTTCACAATATATTTATGTTTGTTCATAATCCAAAACCAAATCCGGGGAGTCCAATATCCAACAGTGTGCGCACCGCACTGCGTTACCAACTTTTGTGTGTTCTGTATTTGAGTTCATATTTATATGATTGATTCCAAAGTTCTGAATTTTAATTGGTATCAGAGCAGGTCATCCGTGGTGCTTTGTTTTTCAAAGAGGGTGTGATCTTGGTTTGTCAGTATGTCAATCATGAATACTCAAGAAGGTGCTTTCGTTATTCGCCCTCCCCTGCTTGAGGGAACCATCTACACTTATTGGAAATCAAGGATGCACGCCTTTATCAAATCTCTTGATGAAAAGGCTTGGATAGCCGTTGTTGAAAGATGGTCTTCACCTGTTGAAGTTGACAAAGACAACAATGAATCTTTCAAGGTGGCAAAGGAGTGGAGTCAAAATGAAGAACGTGCAGCGTTTGGAAACTCTAAAGCAGTAAATGCTATCTTTACGGAAGATGATGAAGAACATTTCAAGCTTATTTCTACAAGTGAAACAGCTAAAGAAGCATGTGACATTCTACAGAATATTCATGAAGGAACCAGTACGGTAAGAGTCTCAAAACTTCAAATACTTGCTTCACAATTTGAAGAATTAAGAATGGGTGACGATGAGATCATTGCTGTTTTTAATGGAAAACCGAGAGATATTGCAAATCAGGCTTATCAACATAGTAAAAATGTTCAGAGATTAAGTTGGTTCGTAAAACCTTAAGATCTCTCCCTGAACAGTTCTCGGCTAAGGTTACAGCTATTGAGGAAGCAAGAGATATTTCTACCTTAAGACTTGATGAGCTAATGAGATCTCTTCAGACCTATAAGATGAATCAGAAGCATAACAAAAGAGACAAAGGAGTGGCCTTAACGGTTGATGTTGCAAAAGTTTCTAAAGACGATGATGAATCTGGTTTAGATGAGGATATAGTTCAGTTGACCAAAAATTTCAGCAAGATACTCAAGAAAATTAGAAGTAAAGTACAGAATTTCAGGACTGAAAACAATATGCTTCGGCCTGGTGATACTTCTACTGGAAAAATTTTCAACCGAAATCAGAAGTATGATTAGAAGAAGAGAGGAAAAAGGATCCAGTGCAGAGAGTGTGAGGGGTTTGGGCATATTCAGGCAGATTGTGCAAACACTCTGAAGAAACAAAAAAGGGAAGTCTTTGACGAGTACTTGGAGTGAAGATGAGTCAGAGGGCAGTGCTGAAGAAGTGGAAATCATTAGTAATTATGTTGCCTTTGCGGCCTCTCTGAATAAGCAATCTAGTTACAATACTGGCAGTCATGTCAAATCTGATGTTACAACTTCAGTCATGACATATGTCAACAAATCAGACAAAGTCAAATCCAGTGTTACGACATCGTCCATGACATCTGCAACTGAATCAGATTCTGAAGTTGACAGCGATGAGGACGTAAGTGAAGAAAATATCAGGGTCGCATACCATATGATGTTTGAAAAATCGATGAAGATATGTAGCATTAACAAAGTTTTGAAAGAAGAAAATGAAAAGTTGAAGAAAGAAAAGGAAGAATTCAAGAGCAAATATCTAAATGTTGGGGAAAACTTTAGAAAGCTGGAAAGAAACTTCAGAAATGCTCTCTTCAGGGCAGAGAACGCTGAAACAATATTAAACAAGTAGAACTCGGGTAAAGCAAAACTGGAAGACATTCTGAACATGAGCAAAACTACAGGAGATCGCAATGGTGTGGGCTATCATAGAGGAGATAATTTTAACAGTTCTACTTCAAAAGGGTACAAATCATGAAGGAAATTGAGAAGATCGGGTAGCACAAGGGTAATGATGGCAAGAAGAAGTTAATTAAAACGGTTAAAGGTGGAAGTTCAATGTGTGAATACTGCAGAATTATTAGTCATTCTGAGAAGAACTGCTTTAGTCGTATGTGTCACTTCATGAAAAAAAAGAACATTAATTTCTCTCGGTAGGAGAATGAAAATGTAATTGGTCAAGAAGACTGAGTTATATAGCATGGTGGCTTATACATCTTTGAGAGCGTCTTCAAATAACATGTGGTATTTTGACAGTGGATGCTCACGGCACATGACAGGCAACAAGGAGTTTCTTGAAGACTACAAAGTTAGTACAGTGGGTCGTGTAACATTTGGTGATGGTCGAAGGAGCAAGGTTCTTGGTAAATGTAATCTGAATGCTATTGAACTTCCTAAGCTTAAGAATGTGTTGCATGTTGAAGATCTCAAAGCCAATCTTATTAGCATCAGTCAACTACGTGATCAAGGCTTGCTTATGAGACCCCAGATGAACCATATAGCCAAGAGAAACCATGAACCAGAATAGAAGAGCTTGCCCCGCCCATGAGTAAATATTTCGTAGTAGCCTCATTAGACCGTACATCTCTCTTAGTATATCCAGATAATAGGTAGGAACATAAACTGAAACATTCTGGAGCTACAAAGATAGTTATTAAATCGTTAGCACCACATAAAAACATTCATCCTAAAGTAGCTGTTAATACGAATAACAGAAACTCTGTTATAGCCATTTCTGTACATTCAATGTACTCTACGAATAGAGGAATACCTAGAGTTGAATATAGTAAAATAAGAAATTGAAAGATTCCAAGGACTCGATCGTATGGATATGTAAAATACAGGATTTCCAATCCTAGCAGGACAGGAAAAGGAGGGAAACGGATACTCAATTTAAAGTAAGTAAACAGAATTCCATACTCGATCTCATAGATACATATAGAATTCTGTGGAAAGCCGTATTCGATGAAAGTCGTATGTACGGCTTGGAGGGAGAATTTTCATATCTTTCGAGATCCACCCTACAATATGGGGTCAAAAAGCCAAAATAAGTGATTCATTTTTAGCCCTTATAAAAAGAAAACTGATTTTTGAACCTCTTTCACGCTCATGTCATGTCGAGGTACCACAGAAGAAAAAACTGCAAAATCCGATCCAATTTATCGTAATCGATTAGTTAACATGTTGGTTAACCGTATTCTGAAACACGGAAAAAAATCATTGGCTTATCAAATTATCTATCGAGCCGTGAAAAAGATTCAAAAAAGACAGATAATAAGGAGAAATGCTTTGTTATTTATGCTTATGAAGAGTGTATTCTAATGGGTAAGAGGTCGGCAGATAATTGCAATTTGCTACAAAGACTCTAGTACTTGTATGAATGAAGATCTGAACACTGCAGCTCAGACAAAACACCTCATGTTGTAACGAATGTTATATCATTAGATATGACACAGAACGCTGTTGATGCAGATGTTATGACACCAGAACCAACATCTCCTCTCAACAATCAATGTGAGCAACCTGCTACAAATTCTCATGAATCTTCCTCTGCTAAGTGCCGTCAGATCTTCTACTATCTCTCCTCCAGCAAGGCACTCCGCGGTTGATCCGACTATGTCGGCCTGTAATGCCCCAGAAACGGGTGCTGTTACACTCACGATAATATTGCAGGTCTTGCAGGTACCAATGAAGTCAATATAGTTTAAACATGAAATATTTGGGACAAGGATACAAATACTCATTTTATTCAACCTTCAAATGAATTACAAAGTCTAGAATAGAAAATGAACTACATGATTTAACTAAGCAATACTGAAAGAAGAAATAACTGCAAGAAAACTAAAAAACTCTCTTGATAACACAGAAGCTCAAAAATCAGCGTCCTCAACAGGAAGAATGGACTCCTCGTACTGTGGAGCCTCCTCTTCAAGATGAGTAACACTTGATGGAATTGAACCACCATTAATAAAGTAGATTACAAATCGTATTGAACATTTAATTGATTTATTTTGCAGGAAGTTAAAAGATACAAAAGGAGCTGTAAAGTAAAACTACTGACTTGGCATGATTTGAATGGCAATAAGAATTAAGCAACTAACCAAAAGAATTTATTGTGATGTGACTTATAAGAGGAACGCACGATGTGCAACATAAAGTCCACCTTTGACTGCGGGGTGCCACCCCGGGCCGAGTATAAGGTCAAACTGTACCGAGAACTCAAGATCCATATAAAGGAAATTCTCCCAGATAGGGGCCATAAGCGTGGCTTCAATCGCTCCCGCAACCTCTCAATTATAAGTTACCCCATACCCGTGATGTCAAGTGTAGTTGTTTCTAATTCTAGGGTGTCAAGTATCGTGTTCATGTAGTTGTTCTCTAAATTTGATAATTAGATAGTTATGCAAATCTGTGTGCAAGATTGTCTAGTCGTGTACAAGATAAAACAGGCGTACCAATATCTTTGTAATGTTGAGTATTGGACTTCTCCCTACTTGGTGTTAATGATGAGCAAACATAAATACTTGTGACTAATTCCCTATTTTGCAGTTAATCTATTGCCTAAGCTTATTATGAAGATCTACTTGTAATGGATGACACTTAAAGATCATTTAAGGCAAATGAAATGGATTGGATGATCGTAGATGGTGATATGAAGCTCCATGAAGACTTCAAGCTCATGCATTGAATAGAAGAGAGAGTTCGTCAAGTGTAAATTTCTTATATCTCTTCTAGTATGTAGCTTAGAAGTAGAACATTGTTGGAGCACACACACATCTTCATTTCAGTCTTAGGACATCATTAGATCAATCGTCCTTAGACTCCAATTCATTTCTAAATTGATTGTGCATGTTTTGTTTATAACAGTCGACTGGTGAACGTTTTACAGTCGTCTGTCTCAAAAACAGTCGACTGTGTTTTGTTCTACAGTCGTCTGTTATGCACAAACTTTTACAGTCTAGTTTTGGGCTTCTCTGCTTTAATTTCCACAGGCGACTTATGAATGATTCACATGCGCCTGTCCAAGTGACAGTCGACTGTGTTTTGTTAATCAGTCGCCTATCTATCTTTAGCCAAAAGTCTATTTCTCTGCTTATTCTGGCCAGTCGACTTATGTTGGATTTACAGTCGACTGTCTATTGGAACAGTCGACTGTCATTGCTGCATCAGTCGTCTGTCTGTGAGCCATTTTGTTGACTCAACTCTTTGGAAAATCTCAGGGTTTTGACAGTTGTCTGTAGAAGGAATTACAGTCGCCTGTTCTGATTAACAGTCGACTGTCGTCTCCTCTTCAGTCGTCTTTCATGTTATCCCAGATGTTTTCCAGGATTCTTCAACTTACCTAACTTACGGCCAGTCGCCTGTAGTAGGATTTACAGTCGCCTCTTGGTTTAACAGTCGATTGTCTTTGCCTCATCAGTAGACTGTCCACGTGGTAAGTTACCATTATGAATTCTCACCTACCCTATCTAACTGTGCAGCAGTCGACTGTGATTTCCTTACAGTCGACTGTCGCAGGCTCAGATTCTATCCATTAAGAGTTTTCTCACGGATTTCAGAGCGGTTTTGCTGAATTCGGTTGTAGGGTTTTGAGAAACCTATATAAGGAGCATCTACTGTTCCATTGAGAGGTTACTCATTCTTCCAAGTTTTATTTTGCTAAATCTCTCAATATCAAAGCTCTCAAAAACCCTAAAGACCTAAGAATTCCAATCTTCAATCTCTTGCTCTCCAACCTAGAACCAAAGAGACATCTTCTAGCATTTGGTGCAGTCAAGAGAAAGGGCTTTCCTCTCTTCCAAGAGAGTCTTTCAACACACAACACACTTCTCCTTCAAGTTCTACTTCAAGGCATAGGTGATTGTAAGTGTTGCTTTTATATTTCATAACTTTCGTTATTTGAATTTACTCTCGGGTTGTGAGAGTGGTTTGCTTGCTCTCAAGTTATGGGAGTCAAGGTCAATCGATTGTATTTCGATTTCACTTGTAGGGTTGTTACAAGTGGGTTTTAAGGAAACCTCAAGTTAGGGTTCTAAGTTGAGTATCCGGTTGTTAACCGGGTGGAAGGGACGTAGGATTACCGAGAACAAGTCGGGAAGTGACTTGGGTAGTCCGAACCCATGAAACATCCTTGCGGTTACATTTGTTTCATTTTGGGTTTATTTCTATTCTGCACTATTTTGTTGGTTAGGAATTTAAATTGGTGTAACTATCTTTTTAAATTGCTTAAACACTATTCAACCCCCTTCAACCCCCTTCTAGTGTTTTCTCCATAGCCAGGGTCCTTACAATTGGTATCAGAGCGCAAGGTTATTGCTTTGGCTTCCAATAACAACAATGTTCTCCACTGATTTCGTACAACAATCACGATCGTGATGGAGCGTCCACACTTTTCGAAGATCAATCAACGGTGCGTCCTCCGCGTTTCAATGGCATGAATTTTGGCTATTGGAAATGCCGAATGGAGAAGTTCCTAAGGAGTGATTCACTTTGGAGAACCCTCCACAAGGAATACATCGAGCCCACTGAAGAGGATTTCGAAAAATGGTTGACTTTCGAAAAATCCACCAAGGTCAACAATGCAAAAGCAATGAATGCTCTTCATTGTGCATTGGACCCGAATGAGTTCAACAAGATATGCACATGTAAGAGTGCATATCAAATTTGGAACCATCTCGTCGTTACCCATGAGGGAACGAACAAGGTGAAACTTTCTAAACTCTATGTTGCTGTGCAAAACTTCGATATCTTTCATATGCAGGAAAATAAAAACATAGCATCGATGTACGGACGTTTTACCGACATCACCAATGAACTGGAAGCTCATAGCCAAACATACACTGAACCAGAAAAGGTAAGAAAGATCATAATGGGAATGACCTCCAAATGGGAAAGAAGAGCTATCGCCATCGAGGAGGTCAATGACTTGAAGACCTACACAGTTGTGAATCTTATCGGGACTCTCATGTCTTATGAAGTAAGACGAGAGAACCGATTAAAGATTCGAGCTATGATGAATCCTTCGGAGGCCAAGAAGAAAGCTTTGGCATTCAACGCCAATTCCCCATCCTCCGATAGTGAAGATTCAGAAGATGAGATGGACTTGGGTGAAATGGCCCAAATGGCGAAGAAGTTCAAACGCTTCTTTCGCAAAGGTAAATTTCCCTCTAACAAAAGATTTGAGTCTACTAATAATACTTCCTCTATTTGCTTTAAGTGTAACAAGACAGGGCACATTAAGAAGGATTGCCTAATGCTAAGAAACAAAGAGAAGTGGAAGGCTCCGAAGTACCACAAGTCCGACAAGAATAAGAGAGATAAGAAGAAAGGACTCGTCGGTACATTCGATGACTCAAGTGGAGACTCATCAAGTGATTCCGATGATGAGAAGGGTGAAAGTGCCCACATGTGCTTCATGGCCCAAGAAGATTCACTCTCCGATGAGAGTGATTCCGACATGGATGATACCAAGGTAACTATGGATGAATTACGCATTGCTAATGAAGAATTCTTGCTAGGTATCAATCTTTAATGCTTAGATATACTAGCTTAAAGAAACTGAATGTTAACAATCCATCCATTCCATGCATTATCAACAATGACACCATTGTTGATACTTTAACTCTTAAGAAAGCGAATTTAGCTTCTCAAAATGTCACTTTGAGAAATGAGGTGAATACCCTCAAATCTCAACTAGATCAAACATATCCTAATGATAATAGTGATCTAGTTTCACGACACACACAATTGGGTTTAGAGAATGATTATCTTAAAACTCAAGTGCACGAGCTCAAAGCATGGGTGTCCACATTGGATACCAACATTTCTTCTCTTAAGGAGAAATATGAGTTCATGTCCTCCCATATTGTGAGATTCAATAAGGAAAAAGGACAATTGGACGATTTGCTAGCAACCCAATTTCCGACCACACATCGTGTTGGTCTTGGTTTTGTAGAAGCAAATGCATCCAATGCACGCACTTCCTATAGTGGTGTCACTATAGACTTTGTGAGGCATTCCTCCGGTGCATCCACAAGTGGTGTCAAAGACACTATAGGTAGCAAACCTACCAAGAAAGTCACCACTTCACAATCTCTTTCTTTTGGCAAGAACCCACTAAGGGTGGAAACCAAAAGAGAAGCTATGCTTACATGTACACAAACCTTCATCCACGTAGAAAATCTCCTACTTCACAAGTGGATACTCATGACACTTTTTATGCTCCACACCCACGGACACGTACAAATCCACACAAGAGAAATACTCATGTACTTGCTCTAAACACTCACATGCTCATACGCATCATTCTTGCATGTATGCACATCCTCCGCATGTCATGTATGACGCATATGTTTCATACAACATACATGTTCCCAAGCATACATATAATCCTCGTATGTCCAATGCATATCCACCATCTCATTTATATGCTAGAAACCATGTTCCTAAGATGCATGCACCACATATAAATCTAACAAGTATGCATGCAACTAGGAAAAGGACTCCCAAAACATACACCATTTGGGGTCCTAAGAACACTAGCTTAAATGATAGGAATGCATATGTTGATTCCTATTTTCATGATGTTATTAAGAATAGTAATTATGTTAGGAAGCGGAAGTCCACTTGGACTTGGCTTCCAAAGGGCTAATCGCCTTGGACCCAACAAAATTGGGTACCATGAGCTTATGGTATCTTATGTAGGTACCCAAGAGAAAGAAAAAGAGCAAGAAAAATCAAACTAGATCTAAAAGTAAAGGATGGATTCTCGACAGTGGTTGCTCCAAACATATGACGGGAGATCCCTCATTGCTCTCTGAAGTGATTAGCATCAAGGATGGTGCAACGGTCACTTTTGGAGGTAACCAAAAGGGAACCATCATTGGAGTAGGTATAGTTGGAAACCTCTCCAAACCTTTAATTACCAATGTATACCTTGTTAGTGGTTTATGTCACAACCTTATCTCCATTAGTCAACTTTGTGACAAAGGTTACAAGGTTAACTTTGGAGAGGGTATGTGTGAAATTGTTGATTCTAATTTGCATGTTTTATTTACCGGTATTAGGCATAAAAATATTTATTATTTGAGCTTGCCTAAAACCGTAGAACATTGCTTAGTTGTTAATACAAATGAACAACTATTATGGCATCGTCGTTTTGGTCATGTTCATTTCAAGCACTTATATAAGTTAGCTAAGCATGATCTAGTCAAAGGTTTTCCAAAAATTGCTTTCAGTAAGAAAAACTTTTGTGATTCATGTCAAAGAGGTAAACTTAGTAAATCATCTTTTAAGCTTAAAGAAGGCATTACTTCTAAGAGGCCCCTAGAACTACTTCATTTAGACTTGTTTGGGCCAACTAGAACCGCTTCTTTAGGCAAGCTCATTATGGATTAGTTGTCGTTGACGACTTCTCTAGATTTACTCGGGTTTCATTCTTAACTAATAAGAATGAAGCTTTTGAAGAGTTTACCATATTTGCAAAGAAGATTCAGAATCTCTTAGGATCCACCATTATAACTATCCGTAGTGATCATGGAGGAGAATTTGAGAATGAGTCTTTTACAAAGTTTTGTGATGACACCGGGATAACTCACAACTTTTCCTTTCCTCGGGCTCCACCACAAAATAGTGTTGTAGAGAGAAAGAATAGGACTCTTATTGAGTGTGCTCGCACTATGCTCCATGATAGTCATCTTGGACTACAATTTTGGGCAGAGGCAGTGCACACTGCATGTTATGTGCTCAATAGGATCCCAGTGAGACCCCGAACGAACAAAACTTATTTTGAGTTATTTTATGACAAAAAGCCTCAAGTTAATTATTTTCGAGTTTTTGGTTCAAAATGTTTTATCAAGAACACTTTTAGTAATTTAGATAAATTTGAGCCAAGATCCGATGAAGGAATTTTTGTTGGATATTCCACACGTAGCAAAGCCTACCGGATATACAATAAAACTTCTTCAACGATCGAGGAATCACTACACGTATCATTTTAGGAAGATTTTGATTTTCCTCATGTTGTAGATGATAGTGTAGATGCTATATGTGATTCTCTTAGTAATGTGAAGATTAATGATTCAATTATTGAGACTAACACTAATAATGAGATTGTTGAAGATGTTCCAAGTGATGTAGGAATACCCAAAGCTTACCCAACCGTTCGCAACCATCCACATGACCAAATTATTGGAGATATTGGTGTGGGTGTTCTAACGAGGTCAAGAATTGAAGAATTCTCTCATTGCGCATTTGTATCTACCATTGAGCCAAAGAACATCCAAGAAGCTTGTGAGGATAGCTCTTGGATAGTGGCAATGGAAGAAGAACTCATGCAATTCGAGAGAAATGAAGTTTGGGAGCTCGTTCCTCTTCCAAGTGGTCATCAAGTTATTGGGACCAAATGGATCTTCAAGAACAAGACCGATGAGAACGCGGTCATCATAAGAAATAAAGCAAGGTTAGTAGCTCAAGGCTACCGGCAAGAGGAAGGTATCGATTTCGAAGAATCCTTTGCCCCCGTAGCTAGATTAGAATCTATAGATTACTTTTTATCTTTTTCATCTCATAAAAATTTCAAACTATTTCAAATGGATGTTAAAAGTGCATTTTTAAATGGGATTGTAAATGAAGAAGTATATGTTTCTCAACCTCCCGGTTTCATACATGAAAAATTTTCAAACCATATTTTCAAACATAAGAAAGCATTGTATGGGTTGAGACAAGCTCCTAGAGCTTGGTATGATCGACTCAAGACCTTTCTTTTGGATTTAGGTTTTAAAATAGGAGAAGTTGATTCAACACTTTTCATTAAAGATTATGAAAATGACATCCTATTGATTCAAGTTTATGTAGACGATATAATATTTGGTTCTACTAACTTTAATCTTTGTCAAGAATTTTCTAAATCTATGAAGGATGAATTCGAGATGAGCAACATAGGAGAGCTCAATTACTTCCTTGGACTACAAATTCGATAAATGAAGGATGAAACTTTCATACATCAAACAAAATACACAGGGGAGCTTATCAATCGATTCGGGATGGAATCGTCTTCAAGCAAAAGGACTCACATGAGTACGACAACCCATCTACACAAGGATGAGAACGGAAAAGATGTAGACGTTTGTCTATATCGAGGTATGATTGGCAGCTTACTTTATTTAACTGTTAGTAGGCCCGATATCATGTTTTCCGTATGCTTGTGTGCTAGATATCAAGCTAGACCTAAAGAGTCACACTTGATTGTGTAATGCCCTACAAGCTACTGCACAAGTACTAGAGGGGGGGGGGGTGAATAGTACTTTAAAAATAACAAGGAGTATAATTCCTAATTATAGTGCAAACAACTACCAAATCAATTTGCGGAAGCTTAAATTGAATGACAACAACAAAATTAACAATGCTAACAAAAGATGTTACTGGGTTCGGATCCACCCAAGTCTTCCCGACTTGTTCCCGTTGATCCTACGTCCCAACCACCCGGATCCCCTCCGGATACTTAGGTTAGAAACCCTAACCCAAGATTTCCACTATGATATCTTGTGAAAAACCTTCACAAGATCAAATCATACATGCAATGGCGATAGTGAATCCCACAACCCGGGATCACAACCTTCTCTCACAACCGAGAGAATCAACAAGCAATATAAACAAGTTTATAATGAAATAAACAATCTTACCACAAAATCCTATACCTTGAGTTTTCTTACCAAATAGGTGCAAGGAGGGATTTGAGGAAGATGAAGTCACCAAGACCTAGCACCAAGGAAATGACCAGCAAAGGGTGCCTAGGAGTGATTTGGAGACTTGAATCAATCTAGAGCTTGAAGGGCTCACCAAGAACAAACTTCTCTCAAGATGGATTCTAGATCTAGAAAGTGAGAGAATGGATTTCTTGTGAGGAAGAGAGCTTTGGAAATGAGTGAGAATGGCTATCTCTTTCAATCTCAATGAATCTCTTAATGGCAGCTCTCTAACCTAGAGAGAAATGACCTAGGTTCGTATTTATAGGGTCCCATAAAAACAAGTTAGGTCAATTCCCAACGGATAGAAATCTGAGGAAACTAGTCGGTCAAAGAACAACCACTGACCGACTAGTTCATCAACTAGTCGGTCAGTCAAACAACATGGACCGACTAAGTGAAGAACTGAGAAAAGATAGAAATTCAGACCTAGAAATCTAGTCGGTCCAAGAAGACTTTCTGACCGACTAGTTGCACAACTAGTCGGTCAGTCAGTGAACGTAGACCGACTAAGAGGCAAAAGCAAATAGTCTGAATGCAAATTGACTTAGTCGGTCCAAGAACAAAAGTTGACCGACTAGATTATCAACTAGTCGGTCACCAAACGTTCTTAGACCGACTAACGATAAACAGTAGCTTAGGAGAAATTTGGCATGTACAGTAAATCACAACTAGTCGGTCAAAGAATCATCACTGACCGACTAGTTCACAAACTAGTCGGTCGGTGAGTCAACGTAGACCTACTAACTGTAAACAGTACTGAACAAGAAAAGATTAACTCAAACTAGTCGGTCCAAGAAGCTTTGCTGACCGACTAGATCACCATCTAGTCGGTCAGTACTTCTTCTTGTACCAACTAATATACACAAACAAGTCCGAATCGAAGCGCGATGCTTCGAGGAAGTTAGAGTGGACTTGTACTAAGATCCTAGAGCTACGATATGAGCGTTATGAAGATAGAATCGTAAGATATACTCAAGGCTTAACATTCTATAGATCGAAGCTAAAAGACTATAAATAAAACCTTAATGAATGGTCTTCGAGAGCTTCGATTAATTCTTCATGACTTCCAAAACGGTCCAAGAGCTTCAACGAAGCTTTAGGCAATGAATACGATCTTTGAGAAGTCTTGAGATGTCGCTTTGATTGTTCTCGTGAATTTGGCGACGATCTCCAATACTGCGCTCACAAATTGTTAGTTCATGAATTATTTATGTTTGCTCATCATCAAAACCAAATCCGGGGAGTCCAATATTCAACATTCTCCCCTTTTTTGGTGATGACAAACCAACATAAATAATAATCAAAAATAATGATTCAAATGTAAAATACTTACTCTCCCTGCATTGATGACACGTTAATTCCAAAATGAATATATATAAATTGCATCAATCAGACGAGTAAGATATATAACGAGAATCGATTTTTGAAATATCGGATTTTGAAAATCCTTATATATATTTTAACTCCCCCTGAATCTAACACATCAAATTAGATTCTTGGAAATTGAGTTAAATTTTCATTTGTCCTATTTATTATCATTATCTCTCCCCCTTTGGCATTATCCCAAAAATGGGGGGCATACAACGACAACAACTAGGAAAAGGAAAATCCAACATCGGGAGTATTAGATATTGACGATGAACCTAATTGACACCAAGGGTAAAGTGATGAAAACAAATCAAGGTGTGCCAAATTGTCCATTATCAAAAAGCGTTAAGTAAAATCATCAAAAATACCAAATATTTATTCATTTATTGAATAATGAAACATACTCTCCAATATTCAATATTCTTGGTTAAATGTGTGCATGGAAAACAATTCTATACAATCATAGAAATATAATCTATTTAACCAAGTTTTTAAGCGACGAGCGACGAATTCACATGACAAAGGCATTGAATGAAAATTAAATGAGCACGATGAAGTAAAAGAGACCATCGATGTATATATATATAAAAACATCATGAGTACATCCAAAAAGATATCGACTACATCATATCAAATGCAACATACCATGTATATCAACATCAAAAAGAAAATACATCATACATCATCGAACCATTACCAACATCCAAAGTACATCAAAATACAACACCGACATCCATAAAACCAAAATACATCAAAACAATCTCAACACGCCATCCTAACCCAAAAACACTCTCAATAAGATGCATCATCCAAAGATCACAGGAGAGGCCTCGAAACAGACGATCACGAGGAAGTGGCAGGATCTGCAGTCTCCGGGGTCCAGTCGAGGGAGTGGACTCAGGCTCTACAGGGAGGAGAGTCGTGTGAACAGAAGGGATCGTCGGGGCAGGGGTGGAGACATCGACGACTGACTCAACGGCTGGGGTCTCAACAGGAACAACAGCAGGCAAAACAGGAGCATGGTTGTCAGCAGGAGCAGCAGCAACATCAGAAGGCTGATCCACTGGTGCAGAAGTCTCAGGAGCACCGGAAGAGGTGCCAGCATCAGGAGCAGATGTGGTAGGAGCAGCAGCAGCAGTGGCCTCATCGCCACGAGCCAAGGAGGTGACAAGCTCATCAATATCCTCATCGTCCATCTCCTCATCCTCAGAAACAGACGGAGGAAGCTCAATGCCCATCAAACGAGCCATATGGCAAACTACCTCCTTGGTACGAGCCAAACGCGAATCGTGCCGACGAAGCAACCGAACGACATCATCAAGAGAGGCGGAGGGAGGAGGGACTGAAGCAGCTGAAGGAGTGGCCTGGGATGCAGAAGGTGTCGACCGCTGCACGTGACGGAGTGCCGCAAGAGATTTCTTAACGGCCGTCGCGTTCAGAGGAGGACCAAGGGGACGCTCATCATCAGGAGGCAAGGGAACATCGAATCGACGGAAAACCAAGGTCAGGAGACATGGATATGGGATATGCGCAGATTTAGTGGTCTTGCGAATACACTCGAAAGAATCCATCTTATCGAGTATAATGCGAGCCCAATTAATCTCGCTACCCATAAACAGAGCGTAAATCAATTTCAGAAACGGCTGAGATGGAAGAGAAGAAGATCCATACTTGGGAAGAAGCCAGGATTTCAAGATCAGGTTAATCACCCAAGCATTCGGCTTGAATGATTTTGAAGGGACTCCTATGAATGCAGGGGGGATAACCTGGAAGATTTTGCCTAGGGTCCGCTGATTGAGGGAGGAGATATCGTCGACAGAGATGTCAGAAGGGAGGAGGCCACACGACGAGAAACCTATCAACTCCCCCAAGATTTCTGCCGTGAGGACTATAGGAGTCCCCAAAACAGAAGTCTCGATGGAGTGAGACTCACAGTACTGGCCCCGGACACGATTGGCATAAAATAGGTTGACCAGGCGAGGATAGGGACGGGGGTTCGCCTTAGGGTCATATCTAAGGTTGTCCAATAGGCCACTATAGGAGAGAAGATCCGCAAGGCCAAGAAAATCAGAAAACTGAACGTAATGCTCCAACAGCAGTGGGCAGTGCTCTATACGGTTGTACGCTGCTAGACACTGAGGGTCGTCGCGGCACAACGATATATCTACACCGCCGACTGGCATCGGACCTTTACCCTTAGCCTTACGGGGCTTAGGAGGAGGTGGAGGAGGGGGTGGAGTAGGAGCTTTCTCGAGATGTTCAGGAGTGTATTCTTCATCGGAATCATCCTCGGAATCACTATCTGAACGCTCACCGGGAGGAGTGGGTGCACAGAACTTTTTGGGTTTAGGTTTAGGCTTGGAAGATTGGCCGGCAGGTTTAGGCTTGGACGTCCTCTTCCTCTTCAACGGAGTTGAGGACGAAGAGGGGGGACGGGTGGACTTGGCCCTACGCTTAGGAGGGGTCGAAGCGGTCGCAGCCTCTACGGTCATGGGGGATGCCCCAGAAGAGGTAATCGGTAGTCTCGTTCGTGCCATGATCGCGGCACAACGAGTACAAACAAGCGACGGGATAAGATCAAACACCCTAGAATCACACAACAAGCCCTAATAGAGAAAATCCGAAACCCTAGAACCCTAGAAGAGAAAACAAGATCTAGAACAAACCCTAGGGATGCAAAATGAGATCTAGGAAGGAGGGAGATACCTAGGGGAGTGGTCGACGGCGACGGGCGGCGGAGTTGGCCGGAAAAACTGGCCGGAGATCGACGGAAGACGAAGGGTCTCGATCGGGTTAAGGGGGTTTTTCGAGCTGGAGAACGAAGAAGACCGACTAAAAAGAAAAATAGTCGGAATGAAAGTGATTAAGTCGGTCGAGAAAGCAAAAAGACACGTTTGCCCTAACGCACTTAGTTGGTCACAGTTCAAGCACTGACCGACTAGATTACGATCTAGTCGGTTGGTCAATGAGCTTAAACCGACTAAGTCGAAACAGAGGCAAAACGAAAAATCTAGGGCAAGAGTTAGTCGGTCACATTATAATCACTGACAGACTAGTTTTCAATCTAGTCGGTCGGTAAGAGAACTGAGACCGACTAAGAGAAATTAATGACAAAAGAAAGTTAAAGCTTGAACTAGTCGGTCTGAGTTCACTAGCTGACCGACTAGATGAGCATCTAGTCGGTTGGCTGATGAACTGAAACCGACTAGAAGAGTCCAAAAGTTGATAAATGAGTTCTCTTCATAAACCACTTGGATGAAACATCTTAACCCTCTCATAAGTCATCTAAACTACCCCATAAAACATCGAAATCTTAAATACGACATCCAAATAAGAATTCGAGCTAACATATCACATAAAATCCCCAAAAATTCAATAAATCTAGCATGAACGAAATATCGCGAAATATAATAGCATGCAAGATAATTGAATGAAACATGAATCCTATATCTCGGATTCACCCATAATCCCCAATTCTTGACGCAACCGCACAAAGGAGTCCTCCTTTAGGGGTTTTATGAAAATATCGGCGATTTGCTTTTCGGTTTCAACGTACACTAATATGATGTCCTTTTTAGCAACATGATCATCTAAAAAATGGTGTCGGACATCTATGTGTTTAGATCGGGAATGGTGCACCGGATTCTTTGAAAGACAAATAGCACTTTGGTTATCCACCATGATAGGGCTAGTATCACAATGAATACCAAAATCCTTCAGTGTGTGTCTCATCCAAAGAACCTGGGCACAAGCGGCACCGGCGGTAATGTATTCCGCCTCGGTGGTTGAAAGTGATACCGAATTTTTCTTCTTGGAAAACCAAGAGACAAGGGAATTTCCTAGAAAATGGCAAGTGCCACTAGTACTCTTCCTGTCGGATTTGCATCCCGCATAATCAGCGTCACTATATGAGACTAACTCATATGTGCTAGATTTCGGATAAAGTAATCCAAAATCTAAAGTGTAACTTAGATAGCGAAAAATACGTTTAACCGCTATTAAGTGAGAATCCTTAGGTTGAGACTGATAACGAGCACAAATACAAACGGTAAACATAATATCGGGCCTACTTGCGGTAAGATAAAGTAGACTACCTATCATACCTCGATATAGACGAATGTCTACATCTTTTCCGCCCGTATCTTTATCAAGATGCGTTGTAGTGCTCATAGGAGTCTTTTTCCCGGAGGCATTCTCCATTCCAAATCGCTTTAGCAACTCCACCGTGTACTTCGTTTGGTGGATGAAGATTGCATCGTTCAATTGGCAAATTTGGAGATCTAAGAAATATTTGAGTTCGCCCATGTGGCTCATCTCAAATTGTTCCTTCATAACATTAGAAAACTCTTCGCAAAGAGTGAAGTTAGTAGCACCGAAAATGATATCATCAACATAAATTTGAACTAATAAAATATCATTATTCGCATGCTTAACAAAAAGTGTAGAATCGGCTTCGCCCATTTTAAAATTCAAATCCAAAAAAAAATTCTTTAGGCGATCATACCAAGCTCAAGGAGCTTGTCTCAAACCATAAAGAGCTTTCTTTAGTTTAAAAACATGATTTGGAAAATTTTCATTTATGAAGCCCGGAGGTTGAGAAACGTAAACTTCCTCAACAACATCTCCGTTTAAAAATGCACTTTTAACATCCATTTGAAATAATTTAAAATTTTTATGGCATGCAAAAGACAATAATAGTCTAATTGATTCTAATCTAGCTACCGGAGCGAAGGATTCTTCGAAATCGATACCTTCCTCTTGGCGATAGCCTTGAGCAACTAACCGAGCTTTGTTCCGGACGACAACTTGGTTTTCGTCGGTTTTGTTCTTGAAGATCCACTTTGTCCCTATGACGGTGTGGTTCTTCGATGGCAAAGGAACAAGCTCCCATACCTCATTCCTCTCGAATTGAATGAGTTCCTCCTCCATGGCAAGGATCCAAGCACTATCTTCGCACGCTTCAACTATATTCTTTGGCTCTAACGATGAGGCAAAGGCACAATTGGCGAAGTGGTGGACTTGCGATCTCGTCTTGACACTATCATGAATATTGCCAATGACTTGCTCATGGGGATGATCGCGAACGGTATGAAGCCGCTTGGGAATACCTTGATCACTAGGCACATTCTCAACAACTTCATTAGTCGGGTTAGTATCAATAGAATCAATTGAATTAATAGACTTAGAATTTTCAAACGAATCATATAAAACATCCATAGAATCATCATCATTTGAAATTCTAGAAGAAGTAAAATTCTCATTAAAAGAGACATGTAGTGATTCTTCGATCGTAGAGGATCTTTTGTTGTATATCCGGTAGGCTTTGCTACGTGAGGAATACCCAACAAATATCCCCTCATCTGATCTCGGATCAAACTTGTCCAAATTATCATATGTGTTTTTAATAAAACATTTTGCGTCGAAAACACGAAAATGTTTAACTTGAGGCAATCTACCAAACAACAATTCATAGCAAGTTTGTTTGGTGTCGGGCCTCAAAAGTATTCTATTAAACACATAACAAGCGGTGTGTACCGCTTCCGCCCAAAATTGATAACCAAGTTGACTATCTTCGAGCATAGTGCGAGCACACTCCACAAGCATTCTATTCTTCCTCTCAACGATACCATTTTGAGGAGGTGCGTGAGGGAAAGAAAACGTGTGAGTAATTCCAAGATCATCACAAAAATTTGAGAAAGACTCATTCTCAAATTCACCCCCATGATCACTACGAATAGTGACAATGGTGGTTCCGATGAGATTTTGTACTTTCTTCACAAATATTGTGAAGTTTTCAAAAGCTTCATTTTTATTGCATAAGAAAAATACCCATGTAAATCTAGAATAATCATCGACGATGACAAGTCCATATCTTGCATTTCCTAAGGAAGCAACTCTAGTTGGCCCAAATAAATCTAGATGTAATAGCTCTAGTGGCCGTTTAGTAGAAATGCTTTTCTTAGGTTTAAATGAGGATTTAGGAAGCTTGCCACGTTGACAAGAATCACAAAAACTTTTCTTTTCAAAAACGAGCTTCGGAAAACCTTTAATGGAATTTAATTTTGAAAGCTTATAAAGTGTTCCAAAGTTCACATGTCCAAAGCGTCGATGCCATAAGTGTTGTTCACTTGTGTTGGCAACGAGACATTGTTCATATGACTTAGGAAGATCCAAAATATAAATATCTTTATGGCGTGTGCCGGAAAATAATAACTTATTATTATCATTTGAAATATGACATAATCCTTTCGCAAATCTAACTGTGTAACCTTTGTCACAAAGTTGGCTTATTGAAATAAGATTATGATTTAAACCATTAACTAGATAAACATCACTAATTAAGGGTTTAGACGGGTTACCCACTTTACCAACACCGACGATGGTTCCGCTCTCGTTGCCTCCAAATACGACGCGGTTTCCATTTGCAATGGGAACTACTCCGGAGAGCAATTGAGCGTCACCCGTCATGTGTTTTGAACACCCGCTATCGAGTATCCAATTCCCTTTGGAGCTAAATTTGAATTTGTTGCTCCTTTTCTTTTTCTTTTCCTTGAGTACCTAAAGATATAAAATTTCATATCATGGTACCCAAGGTCATTGGGTCCTCAAAGGTTAGACCTTTGGAAGCCAAGTCCAATTGGACTTAGACTTCCCCACATAATTTCTACTATGCACAACATTCGAAAAATAAGCATTCATATACACTTGTTTTTCATCCATGCTTGTGTCCTTTGGGCTCCAAATAGTGAAAATCTTGGGAGCCCTCATCCTATTGGGTGCATGCATGCGACGTTGATTTCTACGTGATGCATGTTGTGGATAAGCATTCATATGCATGTTGTGGACGTGTGTTCCTACGTGGCATGGTATTGGTGTACATATAAGCATGCCCCTTCTTTGGAGGTCCACCCAAAGTGGGTTTCTTTCCGAAAGAGGGTGTGGACGAGGTGGAAGCACCATTGGTAGATGAACTACCAATAGAGTGTTTGCTACCACTCGTAGAGTCACCGGAAGTTGGCCTAACAAAAATAGTGGCCGCTTTGGATGGACATCCCATCGTATACCCCAAACCAATGTGGTGATTGGCCGGAAGTAAGTCACTTAGGATTTTATCCAAATGGTCCTTACCCTTATTGAATTTATTAATTTGGCCTAATGTGTTCTCATATTTCTCTTTGAGAGAACGCATAGAAGTATCCAAGTTGGATACTTGCGATGTGAGCACATAAACACGAGATTTAAGATTCTCATTCTCAATACTCAAAGTCGAGTTTTGAGAAGTTAAATCCGCTATCCTATGTTCTTCCGGATCATCAATGCTAACATGTTCAAGTTTAGATTTGAGATTAGCAATCTCATTTCTTAACTCTTCAACAACGGTGTCGTTGTTTGTGATGATAGTCTTAGGCGAGGTTTGAATGCTAGCTAGGTCATCTTTTACTTTAGTATATCTATTTACTAACTTAGTGTATTTAGACCATAAATGAGAGTTAGCATCCCTAAGATCATCCATAGTTACCTCATCACCTTCGTCATCGCTATCGTCGGAGGAGGAAGATCCTTGATCATGCTCCTCTCTTGCCATGAAGCACATGTGCGCTTGCTCCACTTTCTCATCGTCCGAATCTCCGCTTGAGGAATCCTCGGAGTCGGTGAATGTTGCTCCGACAAGTCCCTTTTTGTACCCCTTTTGTACTTCTTGGACTTGTCGAACTTCGGCGCCTTCCACTTCTCCTTTTGCTTGTTTTGAGGACAATCCGCTTTGATGTGTCCTGGCTTATTGCATTTAAAGCACAAAGGTGGAGAGGCGTTAGTAGAAGTAAATTTAGATTTTTGTTTGAATTTACCCTTTCAGAAGAAGCGATTGAACTTCTTTACCATGAGTGCAATGGATTCCATGTCCATTTCTTCTTCCGAGTCCTCATCATCGGTAGAGGTGGATGAAGCCGCCTTGAATGCAATCGCCTTTTTCTTAGGCATGTCTTGGTTCAAATAGGACTTCATATTTTCTTGTAACTTCACCTTGCTATCTTTGCGTACCTCGTATGACATCAAAGTACCCATCAATTGAACTACGGTATACTTATTCATGTCATTACCTTCCTCGATGGCGAAGGTACGTTTCTCCCAAGAAGAAGGAAGTCCTTCGATAAGCTTCGAGCACTTCTCCTTTTGGGTTTAGGATTTGCCGAGAGCCTCTAACTCGTTTATTATGTCAACGAAACGAGCGTAATATTCCTTCATCTTCTCGCCCTGTTGCATATGAAACATTTCGTAATCTTTGTTTACAACTACGAGTTTAGAGTTTCTTACCCTACTCGTCCCTTCATGTAGTATGAGGAGGGAGTTCCAAATTTGATATGCACTCTTACATGTGCATATCTTATTGAAGTCCTCGGGCTCCAATGCGCATTGCAAGGCGTTCATTGCCTTGGCATTGCTTACCTCTGCGGCGACCTCCGCGGTAGTCCATTTCTCAAAGTCTTCTTCTTCGGGCTCGATGTATTCCTTCATTGTGGTCCTCCATAGAGATGCACTCCGGAGGAAGGTTTCCATCCGGCATTTCCAGTACCCGTAGTTGGTACCGTTGAAGAATGGAGGCCTCGTAGAGGAATGTCCTTCCTTCACCGAAGACGCTCCTTCACGGTTCTTGAAGGTGCCATAGTCGGAAGGTGGACGCACGGTCTTGTTGTCGTTGGCAGACATAGCTAAGTATCTGGCTCTGATACCAAATGTAATGCCCTACAAGCTACTGCACAAGTACTAGAGGGGGGGTGAATAGTACTTTAAAAATAACAAGGAGTATAATTCCTAATTATAGTGCAAACAACTACCAAATCAATTTGCGGAAGCTTAAATTGAATGACAACAACAAAATTAACAATGCTAACAAAAGATGTTACTGGGTTCGGATCCACCCAAGTCTACCCGACTTGTTCCCGGTGATCCTACATCCCAACCACCCGGATCCCCTCCGGATACTTAGGTTAGAAACCCTAACCCAAGATTTCCACTATGATATCTTGTGAAAAACCTTCACAAGATCAAATCATACATGCAATGGCAATAGTGAATCCCACAACCCGGGATCACAACCTTCTCTCACAACCGAGAGAATCAACAAGCAATATAAACAAGTTTATAATGAAATAAACAATCTTACCACAAAATCCTATACCTTGAGTTTTCTTACCAAATAGGTGCAAGGAGGGATTTGAGGAAGATGAAGTCACCAAGACCTAGCACCAAGGAAATGACCAGCAAAGGGTGCCTAGGAGTGATTTGGAGACTTGAATCAAGCTAGAGCTTGAAGGGCTCACCAAGAACAAACTTCTCTCAAGATGGATTCTAGATCTAGAAAGTGAGAGAATGGATTTCTTGTGAGGAAGAGAGCTTTGGAAATGAGTGAGAATGGCTATCTCTTTCAATCTCAATGAATCTCTTAATGGCAACTCTCTAACCTAGAGAGAAATGACCTAGGTTCGTATTTATAGGGTCCCATAAAAATAAGTTAGGTCAATTCCCAACGGATAGAAATCTGAGGAAACTAGTCGGTCAAAGAACAACCACTGACCGACTAGTTCATCAACTAGTCGGTCAGTCAAACAACATGGACCGACTAAGTGAAGAACTGAGAAAAGATAGAAATTCAGACCTAGAAATCTAGTCGGTCCAAGAAGACTTTCTGACCGACTAGTTGCACAACTAGTCGGTCAGTCAGTGAACGTAGACCGACTAAGAGGCAAAAGCAAATAGTCTGAATGCAAATTGACTTAGTCGGTCCAAGAACAAAAGTTGACCGACTAGATTATCAACTAGTCGGTCACCAAACGTTCTTAGACCGACTAATGATAAATAGTAGCTTAGGAGAAATTTGGCATGTACAGTAAATCACAACTAGTCGGTCAAAGAATCATCACTGACCGACTAGTTCACAAACTAGTCGGTCGGTGAGTCAACGTAGACCTACTAACTGTAAACAGTACTGAACAAGAAAAGATTAACTCAAACTAGTCGGTCCAAGAAGCTTTGCTGTCCGACTAGATCACCATCTAGTCGGTCAGTACTTCTTCTTGTACCAACTAATATGCACAAACAAGTCCGAATCGAAGCGCGATGCTTCGAGGAAGTTAGAGTGGACTTGTACTAAGATCCTAGAGCTACGATATGAGCGTTATGAAGATAGAATCGTAAGATATACTCAAGGCTTAACATTCTATAGATCGAAGCTAAAAGACTATAAATAAAACCTTAATGAATGGTCTTCGAGAGCTTCGATTAATTCTTCATGACTTCCAAAACGGTCCAAGAGCTTCAACGAAGCTTTAGGCAATGAATACGATCTTTGAGAAGTCTTGAGATGTCGCTTTGATTGTTCTCGTGAATTTGGCGACGATCTCCAATACTGCGCTCACAAATTGTTAGTTCATGAATTATTTATGTTTGCTCATCATCAAAACCAAATCCGGGAAGTCCAATATTCAACAGATTGCGGTTAAACAAATATTTCGTTATCTCAATCATTCACTAGATTATGGGTTACTTTACCCTAAATCTAGCACATTTGAGTTAATCTCATAAAGTAATGCCGACTTTGTCGGATGCAATCCGATAGGAAAAGTACTAGTGGCACTTGCCATTTTCTAGAAAATTCCTTAGTTTCTTAGTTTACCAAGAAACAGAACTCGGTATCATTGTCTACAACTGAAGCGGAATATATTGCCGCGGGTCTTGCATGTGCACAAGTTCTCTGGATGAGACACACTCTTAGGACTATGGTGTCAATTGTGATACTTGCCCTATCATGGTTGATAACCAAAGTGCTATATGTCTTTTCAAGAATCCAGTACATCACTCCCGTACCAAACACATAGATGTGAGACACCATTTTATCAATGATCATGTAGCTAAGAAGGACATCATCTTAGAGTACATTGAAACCCAAAAACAAATCACCGACATCTTCGCAAAACCTCTTAAAGAAGATTCATTTGTGAGGTTGCGTGGAGAATTATGGATTATGGGTGAATCTGAAATTTAGGAGCTCAACTTACTTGTTATAACACTTTTTGAGCTCATATCATCATGTTGCCTCTCTTCATTTGATATATCATATATTTATTTTAAGAAAGGCAATTGAGATTTCTTTGATTACATGAGTTTTCAGATTGTTTTAAGAGATTTGTTTAATAAACGATTTATAATTTGATGTTATGATTAGAGTATAGGTCATAGGGTGAGATGTGCATATCTTATGGATTTTAACCTCTCTGTGCATTTTTGGACCAGGCCAGACGACTGTCTTTTCTTCGACAGTCGACTGTCCTACTCTATCTTCTCTGTCTGCAGATTGTATCTTTCGCACAGGCGACTGATGACGAATTTACAGTCGACTGTTTGATCAACATGCGACTGCATTTTAGTCATCAGGCGCATGTCCATTTTGTCAGTAGTCTCTGTCTTTTTCATCAATTTTATTGATTCTCAGTCAGTCGACTGATGGGTATATTATAGTCGACTGTCCCTCGGACAGGCGACTGTGTGTTACTCAACAGTTGACTGTCTGTCATCCTAAGCTTATTTCTTATCACTTCATCCAGTCGACTGACCTTTGTTCTTCAGTCGACTGTCTCCGATTGTGGCGGTTCACTGCTCTGATCTGAGCCGTCGATTCTTTGATCTAACGGCCCATTTCACCCCTTCATTAAATCATCGAGACACTTCATTTCAAACCCACGTTTTCTCTCTCCTCCGATTGAAACCGTTCGTCTTCCCCGCTCAAATCCACAACCGTCGATCTCTCCGCCGTCGATCTCTCCGCCGTCGATCTCCTCTTCATCGTCTGTCGATTGCTTCATCATTGTCTCTTCGTGTCTTTCGACTAGGTTTGATTTCCTCTCATTGGCTCTTTCGTTCGTTGTCTATTTCATACGTCTCCTTTCAAATTGTTCGATTGACTGTGCAATGGCTCCCAAGACTAAGGGCAAGGGAAAGATCATTGCTTCTAAGCGTATTTGGGTTCCTAAGCCTACTATCGCCAAGACCAAGAAACCCTATAAGGCCCGTACCAAGCAAGCCGAATCTCCCTCTCACTCTTCATCGCATGGTTATTCTCCTTCTGGGTCTTCTTCTTCTGATACTGAGCCCCTCTTCAAGCGTCGACGCAAGCCCATTGGTGTTCACATCAATGAGCATAGCGCTGAGGCTCCACCTTCCCCCTCAATGTCGAGTTCCGAAGAAGAAACCCCTGTCGTGCCACCGTCTGATCCCCTCGTTCCCATTTGCTGAGATGATTTATGCTTGGCAAAGTTTCACTCTCTCATAGGGATCAAACTTATTAGAGAGCGATATATCATTTTTCATACCTTCATCGCTGAGAGACTTTCAGAGATTTTATCTGCTACCCGATTGGCTGACCTCTTTCGCTTCTCTCAGAGCGAATCTCCTCGGGCTTATCCATTTTTGGTAAAGCTCTTCTATGCTAACCGCATTCGCGGTGAGTATTCTACCACTGGAGTTATTGATACTGTTGTCCAGGGGACTTCCATTCGCGTTGATCCCACTCTCTTAGGGACCATTCTTAGGATTTCCTCCACTGGATCCCTTCCTTCTGACGTTTCCATTTCTGATGTCGATGAGCTAGATCAGTTTGTCCTTCGGGACATGTTCCGTGAGATACCCGCAGCTCTATCTTCTGGTGTTAGGTCGTCCATGTTCTCGGCTAGGGGTTGGGCTATTCACCTCGTGGTGAAGTCCAACATCCTGCCGAAGTACGGATCTTCTGACCAGCCTTCCCAGGAGATACTGAGGTGTATGTACGTGATCTTTTCCAGGATGTCCGTGAACTGGGCAGGTGTCCTCCTTGACAGGATGGACAAGGTCGAGTTTAATTCTTCCTCCTCTCACATTCATTACGGTGGACTTCTTACACTCGTCTTTCGTCATTTTAGGATTGACTTGACTCCCTACGAGCCAGTACCTTTTGGTCCTCTTCTTGATGCTTCTGCAAAGTCGAAATCCTCTTCGGCTCTGCAGTCTGCATCTAAGAAGAGAAAATCGACTTCTGCTCCGTGTTCATCCACGGTTCCTCCTACAAACCAGCCATCTACCTCTGCTCCATCCTCTCTTGACATTCTCTTTGAGATGGTCTCTGGTCTATATGAGTTGGCTTTCCTGTCTTTCCAGCATCAGGGCATGTCTTTCCCTGAGCATCTAAGACGTTTTGTTCCTCCACAGCCTCGTGAGCCTCCTCCTCCCATCATCACTGATCTCGTTATGCATCCTAGCGTAGCTGCTACTTAGGGTGCTCCTGTCGCTCTTCCTCCAGAGGATACCACTGTTGACCCAGAGCCTGATTCTTCATCTGCTGCTCCTGGAGACACTCACTCGTAGATTGTTTTTTTTTGAGTGGTTCAGTGTTTGTATGATGGATATTTGGTGATGATGTCTGGAGTATCATGATGTATTTTGTTCTTTTTGAGTCACATATATGATGTATTTGATGGACATGTTGATGTTCATTTGACCTTGTACTCATGTGGTGTTATATATATATACTAGCAAATAACCCGTGCACACGTGCACGTGGACTGGAAAAAAATGTTCGGAATGGGAGGGAAGAATAAAAAGTGTGTGGGGGGAGGGTCCAGGGGCAAAAATGCAAAACCTGGGGTTGTATGTGCAAAATTCCCCACCTCTTCTCTTATCTCTCAAAATCTCATCACAAAATTCCACACATCTTCTCTTATCTCTCAAAATCTCATCACTTATCCAATTTCTCTTGTCCAAATTCTCTTATCTAATTTCTCTTGTCCAATTTCTCTTATCCAATTTCTCTTATCCAATTTCTCTTGATAACATCCCTCTTTTATAGAATAGATATATGTATATATACGTATATACGTATATATACGTATATATACGTATATATACGTATATACGTATATACGTATATATACGTATATATACGTATATACGTATATATACGTATATATACGTATATACGTATATATACGTATATATACGTATATACGTATATATACGTATATATACGTATATACGTATATATACGTATATATACGTATATACGTATATATACGTATATATATGTATACATACACATGTATATATACATGTATATATACATACACATGTATATATACATGTATATATACATACACATGTATATATACATGTATATATACATACACATGTATATATACATGTATATATACATACACATGTATATATACATGTATATATACATACACATGTATATATACATGTATATATACATACACATATATATACA
The DNA here is from genome assembly GCA_030789695.1 of Scilla litardierei. Taxonomy (NCBI): domain Eukaryota; kingdom Viridiplantae; phylum Streptophyta; class Magnoliopsida; order Asparagales; family Asparagaceae; genus Scilla; species Scilla litardierei. Next base: position 256,665 of record JAULAV010008417.1, read on the forward strand.
TGTATATATACATACACATATATATACATGTATATATACATACACATATATATACATGTATATATACATACACATATATATACATATATATATATATAGATATATATATATACATATATATATACATATCCAAATCTTATCCCAAAACAGAAAATTATAGAGGAGGCCGCTAGCTGGTTGGAACTACCTGTGACTCCTATTGAAATCAAATGTGCTTTGTTCCAGATTGGCAAGGACAAAGCCCCGGGACCTGATGGGTTCAATGCCCATTTCTTCCAAAATAATTGGGATATTATTGGCGCTGATGTTATTGCAGGGGTTTCCGATTTTTTCAGAACGGGAAGAATGATTACTAGCGTAAATCATGCTTTCTTAACTCTTGTCCCAAAGAACGCGAATGCTTCTTGCCTGGGTGACTACAGACCGATTGCCTGCTGCAATGTTCTGTATAAGATTATCAGCAAGCTATTATGTAACAGAATGAAACATGTCATCTCTGAGCTGATTTCTCCAAACCAGGCAGCTTTTCTTAAGGACAGGTTACTGGCAGATTGCACACTCCTTGCCCATGAACAGATTCGGGACTTTAGCAATCCTATGGGATCCAGAACCTGCATTAAATTGGACATACGAAAGGCATTTGACAGTGTTAATATGGAGTTCATACTTTTCCTACTTCATCAGATGGGGTTCAAATACACCTTCATTAACTGGATTTCTCAATGCATATCCACCCCTATGTTCTCAGTATTAATTGATGGTTACCCTGAAGGTTATTTTGGCTCCAATAGAGGCTTGCGCCAAGGAGACCCCCTTTCTCCGTATCTGTTTGTCCTCGTTATGGAAGCTTTCTCCCTACTCATGTCTGTGGATGACTCTACGGGTGCAATTCACCCTTTGCGTAGATCTGGATCAATATCTCACCTTCTCTTTGCGGATGATCTTTTAGTGTTCTGCCGTGCTAATGCGCACTCCCTTCGTGGTCTAAAGGATTTACTTGTGAATTTTTATCTCATGTCGGGGCTTCTCATTAATCTGGACAAGAGTTCGGCAATCTTTAGCAAGGGGGTTCGTAATGCGAGAAACTTATCTGATATTCTGGGTATTAAAGTTGTTTCCTCCTTCACTACCTATTTGGGTCTCCCACTTTCGTCAAATTACCCCAGAGCTTCTATGTTCTCAAGACTGGTTGATAAATGCAAAAAGAGGCTTCTTGGTTGGTCATCTTCACTGCTTTCTGTATCTGGGAAAATTGAATTGGTACGCACTGTCATATATGGTATGGTCGCTTTCTGGATGCAAGCTTATTGCTTTCCTTCTTCTGTTATTAGAGACATCAACTCAGTTTGCAGGAAATTCATTTGGGGCGGGAGAAACATTTGGGCCCTGCAGGATATGTGTACTCCAAAAAAAGTGGGTGGCGTGGGTCTGAGGCATCTGGCAGACTTGAATGTGTCCTCTGGTGTTCGATTAACTTAGAGAATGCTTTCTAATAAAGGTATTTGGGCTAATTTTATAAGAAGGCGCTATAAAGTAGTTGAAAATGATTTTTATACTGCCAAATCAGTCCCAACACAATTAGGATCTTGGAAATTCATGCTTAAAAGCCATCACCTATCTCACCAACTCATTAAGCGCACTATTAAGGATGGGAAATCAACTTCATTCTGGTTTGATAACTGGCATCCGAGGGGGCCACTCTTTCTCTTACAAGATCCGATTACGGGAACAGAAAAAGCAAGGGTTAGGGATTTCTGGAATGGAAGAGTATGGTTAAATGTGCCGAATATTCCTGGATTAGGTAATCCTCTACAGGGTACCACATTATGTGATGAAGCCGATGTTTGGACTTGGGCGTCAGGGCGCAGCTCCTCAATGCGTGAGATTTGGGAGAAAACTCAAGTAACTCGGCCGGCCTTTCCCTATTTGGACTGTGTTTGGTTCAAACATCAGGTGCCTAAATTCTCTCTTGCTTTGCTGCGGGCTTTGCGAGGTAAACTATTAACCAAAGACCGTCTTTTCGAGTGGGGAAGCGTCCCTAATCAATCATGTGTTCTCTGTTCTGGGGATGTGGTGGAGAGTATTGATCATATCTATTTTGAATGTGATTATACTAAATACATTCTTGCCAGGACTCTACTTAAACTCGGTATTACAAATATGGTACCATCATCACTTTCAGCAGTATGTGATCTTGTCCTATCCAGATTTAAAAAGAAGGAACCGGTGAGCTATTTGGCTAAAATGGCTATTTCTTCTATGGTCTGGCATATATGGAAGCAACGCAACAAGCGTATATTTGAGGATAAGTTCATAACAAAGACTACATTGTTCGAGGATATCGCGGCGGATATCAAATTATCGCTTTACAGCTTAGAATATGATGATGTGTCAGACATTACCCCTTTTGCTAATTGGGGCCTTCTAGCTGACTAAATGTTGAATTGAATTCTTAGGGATGTACGATTGTTTGTATTATACTTGATACTCATTTCTAACAGGTGGTGGTAGTTACTAATATTAGGTAGAGGGTGACGGCGCTTGTGCCCAATCCCCTCTCCTTTATTATAATTATTGCTCACTTGTTTAGGAATGATGTATATTTTGATATTAATAAAGACTAACCTTTACCTATATGTATATGTATATATGTATATATATATATATATATATATATATATATATATATATATATATATATATATATATATATATATATATATATATATAAAAATATATAACACCACATGAGTACAAGGTCAAATGAACATCAACATGTCCATCAAATACATCATATATGTGACTCAAAAAGAACAAAATCGTTGCTATGTTTGCCCATCTTCTGCCTAAGGTAAACTCCTATCCCAAACCTTTCAAGTTTTATAATTCCTGGGTCTCTTTCCCTGGTTATAAGGAATTGGTGGAATCAAATTGGGGAACTCACCATGTGGGTATTAATTTGAGGCGCCTTGTTGCCAAGATTCGGTCATTGAAGGTTGCGTTGAAGCCTTGGTCTAGGGAACACTTGCAGAATCTGAGCGTTAGTGTAAATCGTGCCATTTTAGATGATATTCAGAATGATGCAAGGCTTAATTGTGATGTTGCTTTACAGGAAAAAGAAATACAAGCAAGCTATAATCTTAGTAAAGCACTTGATACTGAGGAAGAAGATTTGAGGCAAAAAAGTCGCCAAAATTGGTTGACTCTGGGTGACAGGAATTCCAAATTCTTCCATACGGCTATGAAGGCGAGGCACAGTCATAACAGTTTGAGTCATCTTATTAATTCTGAGGGAAACAAAAACTCAGATTGTGATGCCCTACGTAGGGAAGCCCTTTCTTTTTATCAAAATTTATATCATCGGGATAATTACTGGAATGTCTTTCCGAATCTTGTCCCTAAGCAGAAGATTACTCTGGAGGCAAATAATTGGTTGGAAAGGCCCGTTTCCCTTATTGAGATTAAAAATGCGGTATTTCAAATTGGGAAATACAAAGCCCCGGGGCCTGATGGGTTTAATGCGTATTTTTTCCAGCATGATTGGAATGTAATTAGAGCTGATGTTATCTCTGGGGTCACTTCTTTTTTCACATCAGCTCAGATGCTCCGTAATGTTAATCATTCTTTCCTTACTCTTGTCCCGAAGAATGCAAATGCAACGGGGCTTGGGGACTACAGGCCGATCGCATGCTGCAACGTAATTTATAAAATTATCGGCAAAGTATTATGTAACAGACTGAGGCCTATTATTTCTAATTTAATTTCTCCTAATCAGGCAGCTTTTTTGAAAGACAGACTTCTGGCAGATTGTACGCTTATTGCTCATGAGCAGATTAGAGATTTTAGCAATCCGATGGGTGCCAAAACATGTTTGAAACTGGATCTTCGCAAAGAATTTGACACCGTGAATAGGGAATTTATCTTCTTCCTCCTCCATCAAATGGGGTTCGGGCATACTTTTATAAATTGGATTTCTGAGTGTATTTCAACTTCTATGTTCTCTGTATTGGTTGATGGATCCCTTGAGGGGTATTTTGAGTCCAACAGAGGATTGCGCCAAGGTGACCCTTTATCCCCATATTTGTTTGTGCTGGTAATGGAAGCATTCTCTCTCCTTATGGCCAAAGCTGAATCTTCAGGATCCATTCACCCTATGCGAAGATCCGGATCTATTTCTCATCTTCTTTTTGCTGATGACCTCCTGGTCTTCTGTCGTGCAAACACTCATTCCTTTACTGGACTCAGGGAATTATTGTACAGATTTAATTTATTTTCTGGGCTGCAAATTAATTGGGAGAAGAGTTCTGCCATCTTCAGTAAAGGGGTTCGCAATGCTGGAAGCCTATGTGATACACTTGGTATTAAACTGGTTTCCTCTTTCACTACCTATTTGGGACTTCCCCTCTCTTCAACATACCCAAGGGCTTCTCTTTTAAGTCGGCTGGTGGACAAATTAAAAAAGACTCCTTGGATGGTCTTCCTCGCTTCTTTCCATTCTGAGGAAAATTGAATTGGTACGATCTGTCATTTACGGTATGGTTGCTTTCTGGAATCAAGCTTACTGTCTGCCCCCTTCTGTTATTCGTTCTATTAACTCCGCGTGCAGGAAATTTATCTAGGGCAATTCCAATAGCTGGGCCTGGAAAGATGTTTGCACTCCTAAAAAGGAGGGGGGTGTAGGTCTGAGGCTTCTTGATGATCTAAACGCTGCATCGGGTATCCGTCTAACTTGGAGAATGCTCTCTACTAAAGGTATCTATGCACAACTTATGAGAAAACTCTATTGCGCCAATGGAAATAATCTCTACACTGCCAAGGCAAGTCCAACCCAGTCCGGAACTTGGAAATTCATCTTAAAATCCCGGCGTGCATCTCAAAAGCTTATTAAGCGTACGGTAAAAGATGGTATGTCAACTTCCTTCTGGTACGACAATTGGCACCCCCTGGGACCCCTGCATCTGATTGAAGTCCCTTCCCCTGGATCGGAGCATGCGCGTGTAGGTGATTTCTGGACACCGTCAGGTTGGAAGAATTCACAAGCTATATCAAATATTCGGCCAAAACTTCTACCTATTATTTTGACCGAATGTCAGGATGAGTGGGCATGGGTCTCTAGCCCCTCTTTCAGTATGAATGCGGCTTGGAATGGAATTCGACATGCTGGGCAAAAATTTCCCTACTATGACATTGTTTGGCACAATAGACACGTGCCAAAAATGGCACTTTCCCTTCTTAGAGCAATCCGAGCAAAATTGCCTACAGGGGACCGGCTCTCCAAGTGGGGTCTACCAACAACCACCACTTGTGTCCTGTGCTCGGGGAATGCGACAGAAAGTGTTTCGCATATATTCTTTGACTGTGATTATTCAAGGTATATTCTATCTAGGAGTCTGCTTAAAATGGGTTACAGTGGCTCTATCCCATCTTCTGTTTCTGGAGTTTGTGACCTGATCCTTGCTAAATATAAAAAGCAGGACCCTGTGGGTATTTTGGCTAAGTCAGCTCTATCAGCAATTGTATGGCACATATGGAAGCAGCGCAATAAGCGTATTTTGAGGGGAAATTTACTATTAAGACGGTGTTATTTGATGAAATCGCTGCGGATATCAGAATGTCCCTCCGTGATTTGGATTTGGAAGATGCATCAGATATCACCCCCTTTGCCAATTGGGGGCTCATGGTTACCTGATATCTTTACCTACTTAGCTTTGACTATTGTATATAGCTGTCAGGTTAGTCTTAGTTGATAGTAAACTGTTGAGGGTGACGACGCTTGTGTCCGCTCCCCTCTCTTTTTTACTACAACTAATACTACCCTGCTTTGTAAAATGTACTCTTTTCTGTTATTAATAAAGCTAACATTTACTTGTTAAAAAAATATATATTGACGAGTAAATGCGTGATTATATTAACGAACGGTACAATACAAAACATCCACAAGGGAGACTAGGGAATGGATAGAAAGAGTGGTGATAGGGCACAAGCGCCGTCACCTACCACAGACTAATAAATCCCTAGACATACCCTCTGGCAAGATATATACACATAAAATACAAGGTATCAGACCCCATCAAAACCCTAATTTGCAAACGAAATGACTGTCGAAGGGTCATCGCTGTCTATATCATGTAAAGCAATAAGAACATCAGCAGAAATGTCCTCAAATAAGGCGGTTTTACCCACCCCCTTTCCATCAAAAATCCTCCTGTTTCTTTCCTTCCATATGTGCCACACCATGGATGCTAGGACTGTTTTAGCAAGGGTACCCACACAATCCTTCTTGTTGTAAAGGGAGAGGAATAGGTTCCCAACTCCGGCAAGAGAGGAGGGCGCAGAGGATGTAATATTCAGCTTCAAAAGACTCCTAAAGACTCCTACAGAGTAAGTGAGGCTGTAGTTGCATTCAAAAAATAGGTGATTAATAGTCTCTTCCTCCCCATCATCACATAAAACGCATCGCTGACAAGAGGGGACACCCCATTAGTGAAGGATATCTCTGGTTAGAAGCTTACCATGGAAGGCTCGAAGAAGGGTAAGAGCCCATTTAGGGACATGCTTACTATGCCAGACGACATCAGAATATATGAAGGGAGGGCCTATAGTGCGGGTGCCATTCCAGGCTTCACGAAAGGAGAAAGAGGAACCCAGGATCCATTCCCAAATGTCAGAACCCGTAGATAAGTGGACAGCCTGAAGCTCAACCTGAAGGTGGAGAATCTGTGGATCATCCCTCCACCCATCTGGGGACCAGTAATAGCTTACTGTATGCTTTTCAGCACCAGAGGGAACATGATGTAGATCAGAAAGGGGACCACAAGGCAACCAATTATCAAACCAGAAAGATGTAGAAGTATCGTCTCTAACAACCCGTTTGATAAGCCTCCGAGAAGTGATGCGAATATGTAGGAGAAATTTCCAAGTTCCCGAATGAGTAGGGGCAGGTTTAGCACTGTAGAAGCTAGCAGACCTAGAAATATATTGCCTCCTCATATACTGGGCCCAGGGCCCCTCAGTGTATAAGAGCCTCCACGTCAGCCGAACACCAGAGGCAACATTAAGATCATGGAGCAACCTCAAACCCACACCACCCTCAGCCTTAGGTTTGCATAAATCTCTCCAAGCCCAGATGTGTTGATTACCCCATATGAATCGTCGACAGGCTGTGGTGATAGAGCGCAAAACAGAAGAGGGAATACGGAACGCATGCATCCAAAACACCACCATTCCGTAGATTACAGAATGCACCAACTCAATTCTGCCCGATATAGAAAGAAGGGACGAGGACCATCCTTGTAGTCTCTTTTTGCACTTATCCAACAACTGTGCATACATGGATGCCTTTGGGTAATTTGAGGACAATGGAAGGCCAAGATAGACTGAGAAAGAGATTACCTTCTTAACTCCCAGTGAGGAAGCAAGGAGGTCTGAATCACAGGAACCCTTGCTAAAGATAGCTGAACTTTTATCCCAATTCACTTGGAGACCAGTAAGCAACCTGAAAGTGTATAATAGATCATTAAGGCCCTTAAAAGAGTGCTGATTATCATGGCAGAACACAAGAAGATCATCTGTGAAGAGTAAATGCGATATAGAGCCAGATCTTCTCATAGGGTGAATGGAGCCTGAAGCCTCTGCTCTAGCCATAAGGATGGAAAAAGTTTCCATAGCAAGCACGAAGAGGAAAGGAGAAAGCGGGTCACCTTGCCTAAGGCCTCTATTAGAAGTGAAGAACCCTGCGGGGGCCCTCTACCAGAACTGAGAAGGTAGGAGTAGAGATACATTCTGATATCCAATTGATGAATTTGCCTAGAAACCCCAGCTGATGTAGCATGAAAAATATTTATTCTCTATTAATGCTGTCAAAAGCTTTCCTCAGATCTAACTTTAGGCAAGCCCTGGAACCCATGGGATTACTGAAGTCTCTAATCTGCTCATAGGCGAGAAGAGCACAATCGGAGAGAAGACGGCCCTGGAGGAAAGCCGCCTGATTTGATGAGATCAACTCATTAATAACCTGCTACAGTCTATTACAGAGTACTTTACTTATAATCTTATATATTACATTGCAGCAAGCAATAGGCCTGTAATCACTCAAATCAGAGGATTTAGAGCTCTTAGGTACTAAGGTAAGAAAGGTATGGTTTATCTGCTTTAACATATTCCCGTATTTGAAGAAAGAAGCGATTGCCAAGCAAACATCCATACCTATGATGTCGCAATTGTGTTGATAAAACTGTGCATTAAACCCATCAGGACCAGGGGCCTTATCCTTACCAATCTGAAAGAGAGCGTACTTAATTTCAGTAATAGAGACATCCCTTTCTATCCAAACTGCAGTAGCGCTGGTAAGCTTACGTTGAGGGATGACATTAGGGAAAATAGTCCAATAATCATCTTGAGAGTACAGCTTTTTGTAGAAAGTAGTGGCATTCTCCCTGATCTGCTTAATATCATGGTTTCTGGACCCATCAGAATTAACCAGGCGATAGAGACTATTGTACTTGTTCCGTGCCTTCATAGCATTGTAAAAGAACCTTGAATTTCTATCCCCCAAGAGGAGCCAATTTTGACGACTCTTCTGTCGAAGATCAGCCTCTTCAATATCAAGTGATTCGGCCAGCTTGAGGGTAGCCGCCTGTTCAAGCTTCTGCAATTCAGGGCTAAAAGAAACTTCCCTATTCTCCTGTAGATCCTGTATGGTAGCCATGCAGTATTCGGTCTGTTTTTTGGCCCTGTACTCTTTCGAAAATGTTTTGAGGTGGAGCTTAAGGGATTTTAGCTTAGCAACAAAGGAGAACATGCGTAAAAGCCCCAGATTGCGCATAAAAAGATTCGGCCTGATATAGTGTGTCTTGGACCAAGCAGTTTGAATAATTTCACGATATCCAGGATAATAACACCAAGAATTATAATGTTTAAAGGGCTTGGGATATGATTGTACCTTGGGGAGGATATGGACTATCATTGGAGAATGATCACTAGTCCCGGGGTGAGCATATTCATAGTACGAGTTAGGAAAAAGAGTATTCCATTCCAGGTTGTAAATAGATCGATCAAGTCTAGCAGAGATCCGAGCCAAGCCAAGGCGCCTATAGTTCCAACTGAAGCTTCGACCAACACTCTTGAGGTCCATCAGGCCACAGTCACTTATACATTTGTTAAATTCATCCACATGAGAGGGATCCATAGGACGACCACCAATCTTCTCATTAGAAAGCCTGATACAGTTGAAATTGTAATTTTAGACTGTAAGGATCAATACACTAGAGGGGGGTGAATAGTGTATATTAAAAAATGTCGCAAATAAAATGTTAGTAATATTTGCAAAGATGGCACAGAAATAAAAAAAATAAGTACTGAAATTAAATCAATCACAAACACAGAGATTTATCCTGGTTCGGATCCTTGTGATCATACTCCAGTCCTCTATCCCGTAGAGATTTTCAATCCACTATAATCACTTGCCCCGCAAGCACGAACTTACAAAAATGGTGACACTCCCCATGTCCCAAACTTTGTACAATCTCTAACCGAGATTCAAACCTGTAAAATAATGAAATAGAAAAACACCTATAGCCTTGTTATAAATTTCAGAGAATGAATTCAAGGATGGTGTTTTAGAAGAAGAACTTCAAGATGTAAAAGATATGTAATGAAGAGCAATACTTGAAGTTCTCTGGTTCATAAAAGAAGAGAGAGATCAATCGATTTCTTCTTGCAATTATGAACACAAACAACTTTCCAAAATGATGTTGAAAAATCCAAGTTCTTCCGTTCTTAAATGAAGAAGGAAATCTAATGATTTCTTCTTACAAATAAGAAAAGAACAACTAACGGCCTAAAGCTTTAGAAAAGAGAAGACTTGATTCCAACAAATAAGAGAGTAAAGAAGAGGAAAGTGTGTGAAAGAAAAGAGAGGGTCTACCCCTTTATTTATAGTGTTTAGGGACGGTTGGGGACTGTAGTTAACGTTGGAAAATGGGCAGGAACCGTCCCTGAAAATTTGGGATCAAAACGGCTAGTTTTGAAATTGGTCGACCAAAATAACCACATTGGTCGACCAAAATTTAGAGAGAGAATTTCGACCGTTGGACGACATTTCTAGAATCTACACGGTTAGGGGAGTTTGAACATGTAATCCCATAACCAAATTCGAAGGTTTAAAATTGGTCGACCAAAATGGGGTTATTGGCTGCCAATTTTCAAAGTTGCGAATTTTCGAAATTGGGAAGTGTAGATCTCTGAGGAATGGAACCTAGATGACTAAGATATATTATCACAAGGCTTTGTGACTCTAATAAAGTAAATTTTACATTGATTACATAAAGCCGTAGACAGGACTGCATCTGCAACTGAATCTGAGAAGCTTCTTTGCAGGAGATCCTTATCAAGTGATTATATATCCAAGTCGTGGATTAGGCGCCATTGTCTTTCCAACTTCATGACTGGTATATCTGATTGAGTATGCATGAAGATATCTGATTGTGTGGAACTCAGCATTGATTTGTATCTGCATACATAGAGTTAGTAGCACTGAATGTGTTTGTCATATCAAAACCATATGGGAATAGAAATATGGAATTATGAAATTCCAACATTCTCCCCCTTTTTGATGATGACAAACATTTAAACATATATATAGTTAAAAATTGAACATATCAGATATACTCCCCCTGAATATGTGGAGTTAGTGAATACTCCCCCTGAGTAGATGAAAGATATTCTCCCCCTTTGGAATCCTCAAAAAGAGGCAAAGTAAAGAGTAGTTAATACGGGAAAATATGAGGGGAATATAAAATGCGGTCAAAGTAGATAGCCTATTAAAAAATTGAACCTAATTTGGCCAGAGTTGGAAAATGAGGTGTAGGCCAAAAAAATATGGAGGCCGTAATATTTAAGTGATGCCCAAGTGAAATAATGAACAAAATATGGTCATTGGCAGTGGCCGAAATATGCCTTAAAAATAATTAATGTACAAGGCAATAAAAAAATGTATAATAAGGCAGGCCGAAGTATTGAGTATATGTGTTTTTTTTAAAAATGAACATAATATAACGTGGAGAAACAAATTCCTGTGAGTGATGAGGAACAAAAGTGCACAGCAGTAAAAGGTGTCAAAACAAGCAAGCAAGGAGAACAGTAAAAAAAATTGTCTTAACAGATGGTCGGAAGAAACTGTGACAAGGGTGTGTAGAAAATGTATAAAGAGACTACAAACAGAATGTATAAAGGAATTTAGTCCAAAATTGAGCCACTAACAGAAGCAAAGAGGAGACATGAGAATAGTGCACAAAATATTAATGAAAACAGAAAAGAAAAGCACAAAACAATTCAGCAATGGACAACCAGAACAGGATGGATATAAAAATGTAATTAGCAACGTATTATTAAAAAAATAGGACCAAAGGAACAACCCATAAGCTAAAGAAGAACACATTTCTAAATGAACATAATATGCAAAGAAACAACAGAACAACCATGTACATAAGTGCCACTGAAGTGAAAAAAAACAAACAGCATACATAGACTGAAGAACAAAATGAACAACAAAACTATGTACATAAGAGCAACAGAGTGAAGAACAATCAACATACAAAAGTTGAAACAGTCATCCATATAGGGAAGTAACCAAATACAGCCGAGTGGCTGAATAACATACAGCAGATACACCAACAACATACAGCAGATACACCAGAGGAATCACAACAGAACAAAAAAAAGAACCACATAACATAACAACTAGTGACAACAAAACACCCACTGACATAATATCCAAATAAGCATACAAGAACTAAGGCTAAAGTACATTAGGCATGAACAACAATACCATATAGCCCACATAGCCAAGTACGCAAAATATCACATAGTCCTAAACAACAGATATCCCAGAGACAACAAACTAAATAGAACAACATAACCAACAGAACCATAAAGTCCCCAAAGTGTCTAGAGAACAACAACAACAACAACCCAAGAAACCATCACCCGAAACATCACCAAGTACTTATGGAAAAGAGTAGCCAATAGTATCCAAACCAACCAGAAAAGAACCAACAGCCAACCGACGGTAAAACAACGAGGAATATCAATAAACTGGAGCCCTGGAAGATCATGGCTGAGAGGAGGAGCCAGGCCCGGAAGGAGACACTTCGGACGAACGTCTAGTGGCCCGAAAGTGGAGCGACTCAAAGTGGTTTTTCAAAGAAGCAACAACAGTAGTAAGGTCGTCCATCCGCCTGTTATGCTCCTGTAACATAGCATCACCAGAACTCAAGTGGGTCTGAAGGCCATGAAAACCATCGTGCATCTCGCCCTGAATATCTTGAAATCCTCGAGTCACCAAATGACGCAACACATGAATTTCACCCAGAATAGCATCATGACCAGATGACGAAGTAATAGGAGTGGTAGGAGAAGTCGCAGACTGAGAATACTGTTTC